>LSSK01000093.1:0-40374 GCA_001969505.1 Zancudomyces culisetae | reverse complement strand
TGCTTGTTTGTTTGGCTCTTGTGTGTTGGTATAGGTGCTTGTTTGTTTGGCTCTTGTGTGTTGGTATAGGTGCTTGTTTGTTTGACTCTTGTTTGACTCTTGTTTGACTCTTGTTTGTTGAAACAGTTTTCTGTTTGTTTGAATATTGTTTTTTTTGTTTGTTTGTTTGTTTGTTTACTTATCCCTTTTCATGGACTCGGATAAAAAATAGAGTGGTACACACTCATCTACACAAAAGAGTATGATTTTACACTTTAGTGATTTTTTTCACTGTTATAGTCAAAGCGATCCGGTTGTGAAAATCAAAAAGAATACATTGCATTAAAAGCTGGGCTTTGAGTCAAATTTAGCAAAATATTACCGATATAGGCAAGTAAAAATTATAGCTTATATTCTGTAGCTGTAGACTACCATTTCAGGTAAAGTGAGATAGAGACGTATAGTTGGACTTTGTCGCACATTTGACAGTGTGGTTAATACAATCTGGTATTGAACTGAGTGTTTGCAAATCCCATATCAAAGATTTCCCTTTAAAGTTGAGTAATGTTTATTAATTGCTTAAATGTTCTCAATAACATTTGATTTCATGTACAAGCGTAAAATATCTTCATATATTCTTTAAATGTATTATTTAATGATAGGTTGATAATTTTGTGCAATTGTACAAAATAAGGTGAGGAAAGAGCTGTGAATAACTGGATGTGAAGTGTCATATGTACAGAAAAACAAAAAAAAAATGTATCCACCCCCCTTTTTCTCCTTCTTTTTCTCCTTTTTCTCCTTTTTCTTCTTTTTCTTCTTCTTTTTCTCCTTTTTCTCCTTATTTTTGTCCTTCTCCTTTTTCTCCTTTTTCTCCTTATTTTTCTCCTTCTCCTTTCCCTCCTTCTTCTCCCCTCTCTCGTAGGCAAATACTCTTGACCACTTACTTTTTCGGAAAGAGCTGAATCTTATCTTTGGGGGCCCGTACTAAATCCAAAACATTATAAAATGCTCATTCAATTTTATACAGGTGTTCACCATCCAATTAAGTCTTGGAAATATTGATTGTTCAAATAATGTTTCGCTAGAGTACTTTAATTCGGTGTATCCGTGTGTTTGATAGTCCTGCAATATTAAAATGGACTTGTTTTTCATCGACTCTTGTGCCTTTCTTTATTCATAATGGTGATTTGTTAGTATGGAACAAATTTCATTGCTAACATGTAAATAGCACCAATGGTGTTTGTTACTTTTTTACCCTATTCTTTCCCCTTTTACAGTTCATAGTTACACGTGAGAAATTTATAATTTATCATTTGTCAAGATTTTCTTAATTCCACTGCAATAGTTTTTTAAAAAAATGGTGAGCTGTCAGTAATACTCTAGAGATGGAACAACAGTTGGTGTATTTGGTAATTTGCAAAGGTTCTTTTTTATCTTGGAGGCAAGCATTTGCGGCATTACATTTTAACTTGACTTCACGTATGATGTCACAACACTAGATTACATTATATATTTATTTGTGAATGTAAATCCTAGGTTCTTATTAATCAAGCCCCGTTTTTAGTTGTCTTTTACCGGCTCCTATTTCTGATGCTTGAAAAATTTAGCTAATGTTTATACAGATTAGTTTTAAATTAGCAATATGATGTATTAATATTGTAGTTGGCAATTTCCTAATTGGGTAGTGTAGCATAATTATGAGCGAATTTAGTTATAACGTTTTTAACTGCAAATTGAATTCGTTGTTATAGGAACAGGTTTTATGGATAATTTTTTAATAACTCATCAAAAAAAAATTTTATAATGGAATAGACTATAAATCAGCTTTAGCCAATTATACTAACTTCCGCTTATTGATGGAGATAAACTAGATTTGAACATCTATAGCGGCCTTTTTTGTGCATTTTGTATGTGTACAAACAGTTTAACACTAAAATGGTTGTGGATTTGCTAATCAATAAATTTACCCCAAATTGGTCAAAAATATTTAGCCCTAATTAGAAAAAACCAGCAATTGGTGTTGGTGACAATTTAGCTTTAATAAATGGTTTGAAATTTTATTTTATTTGTGTGTATTGTACATCAATATATGACATGCATGGTAGGACTATTTTCTTTGAGTAGTAAACAATTAGGAAAAACCAATTTACGAATGTATGGATTCCACTGATAACAGCACATTTTTAATGGAAAAGCACCCAACAACCAAAGGCGAAAAAGCAATTTTAGCAGCGAATTTTTTGAGATGTATCCAAACGCTCTTATTTGGATAGAGTTCTCTAAAGCATCACATCTAATTTATTTGTGCACTAATACTCTGCAAAAAAATATTACCCTTTTGGGGGAGGAGGTGGTATGAAACGTGTAATTAAACTATAAGATACAAATACAGCTGTAAAAGGTAAAATGAAAAAACTAAATGCCCGTGTTATGTCATCTTTTATAATCCTAAAAAAAGAGTATTGACCATATTGTGTTTACAAGAGCCTAGACTTTCTATCTATAACAACAGCTCTAGGCTGGAAAAACCCTCGCAACAGCTGGATTTAGATGTGTTGTGTGTAACGTCTATTCCGTTGATCATGAATATATTTAGTTCTTTCTGTTGTCACACAATAAAACATATGGAAAAAAGGATATGGGAAAAAAAGCTACTAGACGATTACACACACTGTAGTGTATTGTACCATATGAAAACAACTAGTTTTGAATACTTGAACCTTTGCCAGCTTCACACAAAAAAAACAAGAATGTGGTAGACTACCCGCTGCCTATACATCTACGTCAATATTACCACATTATTGACCATCGATGCTGAATGTGACAAGTTTTTTTATTTGCGGACACATAATAATCGGTTCAAATAAAATAAACTGGTTTTGACCAAGTTAAGTTGTAAGTGAAAACCTCGCTTTAAAAAAATTGTATTATCTGATTGTATAATAAATTTATTTCGAATTCTTTATGAGCAAGATGCACCACTTTTCCGTAATCAGTACAGTCTAGTATATCTAATTCAGTGGACAGTACACCCTCCGACATCTGTTATGGAAAAGAATGAGTATGTATTTACGATTATTTTTTTTCATAGCAAATGAGACACATATACAGACATTATCATAGACAAATTCATGGTGATGCGAATCAAATCAGGAATAAATTCGCCATTAGCGTACAAGAACTGTGATTTTCCTGGTGTTTTATTTTACTTTTTTTTCACCAATTAATCCCTGTACAATTAGTCAAGGTATAGTAAAAAAAAAGCATCAAATATAGTCAACATTAGATGAACAAACGAAAGGGAGGAAAATGATAATGTTGATTCTTGTGTTAATGTTAATGGTAGTTTATGGAATAAAATAATGGTTGGGAAATATATAACCATCAACTAACCAAGTGCCACATTTTGAGATGGAGATACAGAGATATTATGTGATACTAGATATGTTTTAGTACCGTGTCACCTTTGTCTTTTCTCTTAGTAGTACACCAGGACTGTATTTAAATGGCTGTATTTTTGTCGAGAATCAGCTTAACGACGTCAATTTGTCAGCTTTTTCACTTAGTTGCGTACAAACATGCCCAAGATTGTTTGTATTGTACATTCACCGGGATTTGTTTTGACTTTAACTTGGATGTAAAAATTTGCTTGACAGATGTTGGTTAATTATGATTTCCAGTAGCGCTTGGGGAGAAATATTGAAATGTCGAGGGCAAATTAAAAGGAGCAGCATATTTTGGGAATAGAAGGCGAATAGGTTTTTGTTGCTTTTACTAACGGTTTACCTTGAACTTCAAAAAAAAAACTTGCAAAAGGTAAAATGGCCAGTTTTAAGTTTTGGGTAATGAGTTCATGTAAAAAGGTGACTTGGGGATGGCTATCTGCAAGCAAATCACCATTTAGGATTTGATATTTTTTTATTTTTTATCTTTTATTTTTTTTGAACGTTATCATTTTTTTTTGGAGGTTAAAAAATGGCACTAAACTTTACAAAGTTTTCAAAGATACACCCAACATAACAATTCAGATAAATTATTTTTTTTTCGGAGGGATTTCGAATCAAATATGCTAACATTCTTTAAATAATGTTTCGATCACTAACAGCATCCCAGAAGCACAAGATAACGAACAGGCTACTGTATCTTGGTGTACTTACAATTGTATTTTCGGTGGGTGCTCCGTCAATTCTCCCCTGTAGCGGATCTAAACTAAACTACATGGATCAAGATGAGGAGGTTAGTATGCAAAAAGTGGATGTCATAGAGAAGGGTATCTAGCATTATTCTTACAACAATCGTATTCTAGGGTAATGATTTTACTTTTTTAAATATTTTTATCAAACACTCATTCTGTGCAGATTGGAAATCTGATTAATGAACTAATCTTTCATGCCTGTTTTCACCAATTTTCAATGCTATTTAGGCAAGATCTATTGGTAACATAGATTACCACTTGAGAACAGATGTGTGATTCAAAGTGGTGTGCATACAAAAGGAGATGACAATAAGTTATAGAGCTGTAAAAGATAACCTTGCTTTAAATGTACATTGCGTAAACCACATCGTTTTATTGAGCATCCACTACATTTCACCTTAATAGAGTTTGGAGCTTTTTGCATACCCTAGCTTTCACATTTTCTCTGGTTCTTGTGATATGTTATAATACCGTATAAAATAAACCAAACTCTTTGAGACTTTTGGTTCACGCTAGGCTGATAGACCTTTTCATAAAAAGTAGGCATTACTACTAGCACATGTAGTAATTTTCCCCCCCCAGTATTGCAACAGGATACTATCAAATCGAACACGCTTTAATTTGACAAAGCAAAGTGTTTGTGGGTGTGTACTTAGGGTTATATATTTATTTAAATCATCCACCCAGGACATCATGAAAATTGTACCTGTGCTTATAGAAAACAACAGCACTACTAAGAGCAGGAGTGCTAATATTAAATTATCTTATTCCTGGAATTGTGTGTACTTTGCTCCTACTTTTCAAAAGGAAGCCTGTCAGTCGTTTTTTTTTGAGAACAGTTATCCAACTAGACGGTGTTTTATTGATATACTCATTAATCAACACGCATAACATCTCATCTCATTCTATACATTTAAACCGAGCGCCACAAAGGCTGCTATATATCATCTGGACTATCGAAATCTATTAATTGTGATAGCCCCACCAGTGTGCAACTGAAGCTAACCAAGAAGGGATTCTTTTTATATACCTATTGCCAATAGGCTGCTTTTATGGTTCAGCTTTCTCTATGTCTGTTACTTATGTGAACACTGGGGAGGGGGAGGGGGTCTGATGCACATTTAAATGCATCCATTTCACATACCTTTGATTTACCAATAAAAATGATTGCAGAGAAATTAGATGCCCAGTACCTAGCTTACCAAATACGTAGTGTTTTGTGGCAACATACCCTTATCCATTACAAACACTATCCCTCCACCACGGTCTTGTTTGCTTGCTGAAAATCAGGGCTTCACTGCTGCTAGTTTGCGAAGAGTAGCAGACGAAGATGGGGAGGCTTTCTGAAAAGCGATTTTATTACTGTGCTATTTCACTTTGTAAATCGAACAAATTAACCAATTTCGCTTACAAATAATCGGCTTTAATTATTTTCATTTAAATTTACTAGCCTATGGTTTTTACGAATTAGCCTTTTATCATATTTTACTTTACGTGTATTTCAAAACATTAGGTAAGCGTAAAAAATGCTTATATCTATTGGCTAATGTAAATCACATCCAATAGTTTTATAAACCTGTTTTACAATTATGTTGGGAACTTTAAAAAACTCGAACATTATCTACTAAACTTTTCAGTATAAATTTCAAACAACCGAAACAGCATCCTCAGCAGTAAAAATTTTCTTGCTCAACTAAAACTCATAAACTAGCAAAGTGCGATACAAGGAGTGAAATTTGCATTTGACATCTACGCATTAGGCCATTTTTTATTTCTATTTAGGGTTCATCACTGCACATTGCACTCTACCAGGCACTCCGTTATAACGACTTTGCAGTTAAATAATATAAATTTGTAAATATTTGGAAGCATCAGAAGCTGAAGGAAAGAAGGGGAAAAAAACACGGGATCAAAGATGGAATCGATCAAAAAGTTCGGGGACCGCCTTTTCGGAGATGGGTACTCTGTACTTGATGGAAGTACCAACAGTATCGCATATAAAAAGAACAGAAGGAGAGCCATTTTTACAAGAAAATGCATCAGAATGCCCGGAATCTTGGCAATTCTATTGGCCATAACATATCTTATGTTTCTACTTTCTACACGCGAAAGTGTGAGAGAAAAGACACTGGTCAGTTCCAAGCATTGCGACATGCCTACACCTGGTCGACCACTAGTTCAGTACGTATTGATGCTTGATGCGGGCTCGACGGGCTCACGAATCCATGTTTATAAATTCAATTATTGCAAAACTCAACCGGAGCTTGAAGACGAAGTCTTTGAAGAAACCAAACCGGGGTTGTCTTCATTTGACGGGGATGCAGAGGGTGCTGCGGCAAGTTTAGACAAGTTGATGGACACTGCATTGAAAAACGTTCCAAAACATCTATACAATTGCACACCTGTCTCTGTTAAAGCGACAGCAGGGTTAAGACTGCTGGGAGAAGCTAAAAGCAAAGCTATCTTGCAGGCCATTGAAGCGCGTTTGAGTTCCAAATATCCGTTCGTCATAGCTAAAGAAGAGACGCCAGTATCAGTGATGGACGGACGTGATGAGGGAGTTTTTGCTTGGATAACAGTAAACTATCTCTTGGGACTACTTGGCGGAGCGCAAGTCAGAACTGCAGGCACACTTGATCTGGGTGGAGGCTCTGCACAAATAGTTTTTGAACCGCTTTTTGGAGAAAAGGATAGTAATACTCAAGAAAAGCATACAGGAATGCATCAGGGTGATCACAAACATAGCTTTGGTTATGGTGAGAAGTCATACGATATATATCAAAACTCATATTTGGGATACGGACTAATGGAGTCGCGTAAAAAGATGCTTGCGCATATTGCGGATTCCACGGATATATCCGAAGGAATGAAGGTTAGCCATCCTTGCTTCCCGAAAAAATTTGAGAAAAAAGTAGACTCCAAGAAGCACCGTAACGAAATAAATATAATTGGTGGAGCCAATACCACTAATGGGTTCGAAACCTGCCTAAATGTTGCCAGATCGATCCTAAATGTTCAAAAGGAGTGTACAATCAAGCCATGTGCGTTTGATGGTGTCTACCAGCCTAATTTTGAGCAGACATTTGCCCAAAACCCGTTCTACGTATTCTCCTACTTTTATGATCTCTTGACGCCTTTGGGTGTTTCTGACCAATTTAAGCTCTCAGACATAAAAAATGTAGCAGAGCGAGTTTGTAGACATGATTTGGACTTGTTTTCCGATTCAAAACACAAATCTGCAGTTGAAAGCAGCGATTTCTATTGTCTTGATTTGACATACATCTATACTCTGTTGAAACACGGAATTGGGGTATCTGACCAAAGGGATTTGAAAACTACCCGAAAGATCAATGGAATAGAAACCGGCTGGTGTTTAGGAGCCTCTTTGGCTTTATTGAACTCACATGCCTACTGTAAAGCATAAGTGTTATTACCATTTTATTTACCGAACGAATGCGTTCGTATATATGTTTGTTCTCACCACCTTTATTTCTTTTATTTTTGTTTCAAAAAAATATTACCAATATCATTTGCTACTATTGGTTTTCTATAACTAAGCCGTTATTAGCTATATTTTCGTTTGATAGAGCAATGAAAATTTAACAACAACTGCGTTAATAAAGAGCATATACAAGATTTTGGTGTTACATATCAACCACAAACTCATAAACCAAGAAAGTATAGTTTTAAACGTGAACAGGATAATCAATTCGACTCGTTTGATGTTTTGAACATGACTGATAAAAGTACAACACAAGTTTATTAAAAAAATAGAAAAGGGCAACAGTGTCATTAGTAAATTCATGGATCGGCGCAGTATACAAAGTGGCATGAACAAAATGCTCATGTAAATAAAATCAATCTAGAACATATAATTAAAAGAGTCTGGTATAGAAAACTTAGAAGCAAACGCCAACAACCATTTACAATTTACTAGTGTGTACACCAAGGCTTTTGTCCATGTCTCATCATTACTGAACTGCATCTTTATAGATACATTTCCTATAAGATCACCATTGATCTTGTATGGCATCCTTACAGCCCTGGTTTGGTTTTCGGTTAAAGAAGATGAAAACGAAGTTCTATATCCCTTTGGAGACGGATTAACTCCCGAGTTGGTAGCGGTGGACGCTGGTGAAATTGATCTTAAACCCGGGTTATTATGAACTTCAACAAACTTACATAGCTCCTTTAAACATCCCAAGAATGCAACCATGGCCATATCAAACCGCCTATTTTGGAAGAGTCTTCCTAAATGAAGATCGCCTGATCCGTAAAGTTCAAGAATCTGCTTATCGTCTGAAACCCTTTTGATTTGGGAATAAGATCCCATTGGGATTAGTATATAATCCTTAAATTCGTAGTTTAACTTCTTTGCCACTGTTACAAGCAGTAGCAATAGTTGCCCCCAGGCTGCATTTATTTCGTTCCAACTAACGACCCCATTATTTACTGAGATGCTTCGATTCGGATTTCCATCATCACTAGTACCAAACCCTCCACTATTTGATAACGGGCTATTCAGTGTGTTGGATCTAGCTATATTCATTGGTACTGAAACTCTTCCTAGCCTAAACCCGTTGATAGTACCCACCACTACATGATTACTCCCCAGTTCAAACTTTATGGAAAATAGGTCGTTATACACATTTGTTTGCTGCAACTCGTTCAGCTTAGTTCTGGCTTTCTCATAGTTATCTACAGTTGCTAAAAGCTCTTCGTTCAGTTGTTCAAGTCTTGTCTCAAATTCATTTTTCTCTTTGTCTAGTGCGAGTTTTTCTCTAGCCAATATCACCGTATTTTCATACTCCAATTCATCGATCTTCCCCATGAGCTTGTTTAGATGCGAGTCCAGGCTTTCTGATTCTTTTTGAAGATTTGCGTGTTGTTTTTTGAGCTCATTATACTCCTTTTCCATACTTTCCACCTGCTCATCTTCATCGACTCCCGACATTATATCATTTTTTTCCATTTCCAGCAGAAGCTCGGCATATTCGCTGTATTCTTCAATACTGTCACTAACTAAGCGTTCCATTAGAATCATAAGCTCCTCGCTACAATCTATGCAAAGTGGATGTGGTAATTCTGACTTTCCCTTGACAAGCTCGCATAGTTTGTTAAACTTTTTGAATGAATTTTCAAGTGCTCGTCCAATTCGCTCATGACTTTGATCTCCCACCTTGTTTGCATCACCTAATGAATCCTGACTATGTAACTGGCTTGAGTCATCATATATACATCTTCTACCAGATTGCCTATTTTCCAGTGTACCACCATTCGTACTAGACTGTTGGAGCGTCACTACTTTTTTGCTAGTGTTTGCGCTCCCGTTGTTCGCTTCATTGACCTTAGTTACATCTTTCTCGATTCCCATTTTTTCCGTATCGATAATCTTGTACTTTTTACTTTGTTCCTTATCGCTCCCAGTCTCAGCAAAATCTGTACTGGATTTGCTTAAGACTATAAAAGAATCACGAATATCCTGGGACTCGTCGTTTACGTCGCCTTCCCCATCAGTAGTGCTCTTTACTCTTTGATTATTCTGTTTGGATTCTTCCTCATGAGAAATGGATGCCTTTTTACCAAAGTTTGAACTCAATCCTTGGCCCTCGAGTTCATTCCCAAGTCCTAACCCTTTGAGTCCATATTTATCGGAGATTTTGTTAATTTCATTTGACCCATCTTGTCTCAAAAAATCCTTGCTCGCATCCTTACATAATTTCGATATATCCTTACTTTTTTTCATTATGTATCTCTCTTTTTCATTAATTTCGTCAAATTCTTGTATGTAAAGCATTTTTTTATCCATTTCTTCGATTTCGTTCAAAAACTTCTCTCTAATTTCATTGTACCCAGAGTCTAATTTCCTCGCAATCCTTCTTTTAATTTCTCTTTCTTTCTTAGAACTTGTGGCAGCGTTTTTCGTATCTTTTTCAGAACTTTCGATCTTTCCGCTCCTGGATTCTTCACTCATTACACATTCCTTATCCAAAGATGAAAGTAACGCGTTTATTCTTTCTGTTTCATTTTCGCTTATTGTAATTAGGGACTTGTCAATTTTCAGTTCCTTCCTGCACCTTTCACACTTGCTCATTTTCCACGGCTTTTACTTTTTTACATGCAACTATCATTAATTGATTTTAATGGTTGAATTATAATAAAAAGAGTTTGGCCTCCAAATCCACCAACTGTTGAAAATTAGCATTTCTCGCTTTTATATAAAAAAAAATAACAAACTCACACCAATGCAATTTATCTAGTTCAATTATGATTTGTTCGTTTTTTTCTCACCATCATTTTTAGGTGTACTTTCATTTATGACTTGAATCACATGATACAAACCTTTTTTGGTGGAAGCTGCATGCAACTGGTGCGCTATGGTAAAAGCAGAACATCCATTATATGCAAAATTAGCATTGTGAGCCCCATACATAATAAGAATGTTTTACATCTACGATTTTTGCCCTTAGAACAGAAGAAACCAACTTACCTAGTTCAGAACAGACAATTTATATAAACTTTATTAATCGCAACGCTCTATTAAACTGTTCATTGAAAGTTTTTTTTTTGCGTTAACCCAAACAATAAAAGATATGTCAGGTAAAACAGAATAAAACAGGTAGAAGGTATGTATAACTTAAAACAAAGCGGCAACGCAACCAGTGGAAAAGGCATTCGTATGTAAAATCTATTCTTGGTATCATTTTACTTGGTATATTTCGCTCTGTGACTTAACACAAATAATGTCCCGTTTTTATAGAGTACTATTGCTCTCTGCTTGAACACAAATCTAAAAAGCTCATCCAAAATAACCTCCATAGCTATACTAACATTGTGTTTTCAACACCACCAATAGACGCAGCAATATTTTCTTCGTGCACATGATCCATGGATGCGGAGTTCATATCCTCTGTGATAATTAACGACTCTGTGTCTGTTTTTCTGTTTAATTCTTCGAGTATATCTGTTTTTACAATATCAAAATCCGTATTTCTTCTTTCTTCCATAATTTTATAGGCTTGTGCAGGCTGGGGTTCATTTTTCTGAGATACTCTATCAGTATCCGCACTCTTCTGAAAACCCTTTGCCTTTCCAGCGACAAATACAGCTAGCACCAATGTTAACACACACTTATTCATTTTTCTTTAAGTATTGCAGTTTCTTTTTTTATTATAGAAAGTTGTGGTTTTTATTTTAAATACTGTTTGTCCTTGTTTTTTTTGTAAGGAAGGGAAGGGGGTATGGGTAGTTATTTATATTCAATCATTATGGCAACAATGTAATAAATCATGTTCTTTCCAATTATTTAACTTGTCTCAATATTTATGCCAAAAAAAACAGCTTCAAATGTATTAAGTTGGATATGCCTTGCAATATTTTCTAAGCATTTTATAAGCTCTTTTCCCTTTCCTGCTCTCATATGACTTTTTTTTCATCTATGTTAGACAGGTAATATAATTTCATTTGAAGAAGCACAATACAAATCGTGTAATGGTATGTTACTTGAGTAAGATAAGGCTAAAGTATGCCTTTTCGAGCTGAACCTTGGCCTTTCCACTTAAAAACTCGTACTATTTACATTAGTTAGTAATCATGCAACCGAAATTTATGATCTACATTAATGGCAGAATTCATATACATGCAATAGTTTACAGTACTAAACTTGTTAAGGGAACAACTATTAAGCGCTTAAACCCACTACTACTACTACTACCAATCGGATATATAAACCTATATTTTTAATTACATGGCAATAAAACACTAGAGCCATACATAGAATGTGCAATCATCACTATCCTGATTTCTCTCAGTTGAAATTAATCAAGCTTTGCCAAGAAAGTCATCGATTGCAAAAGTCGTCTAAAAATAATGAGGAAATCTACACTAAAAGCTTCAACAGGTATCTTTTTGTGAGTCAAATTCAAGTTGTAGAGATGTAAATGAGTTAATATGCTCGATAGACATATATAACGACTTCACTGAGATCATTGTGAGTTGGATTGAAATACTCTGAACTTTCACTGGTTTACGTCCTTGACAAACATGCTTATGCGTGGTCACTTTTGCTCTGGTGAATTACGTAATTAAACCTTCCAAGTACCAGGTGATTTTTTTTATCAGTCTGATTTTGATCCAAAAATAAAAAAATTTTTTTTATAGTTTGAATCATGTATATAAAAAGACTATCAATTGTAAAAAATGTTGCAAAGCAATAATAAATAAGTACAAGTCTTGGTTTGAGAAAGTAAAAAGCAGATAGGTATAAAAGGTTAAAGAATAGGGTTAATATTCAGCATAAAATAAAGTGAACTAATAGAAAGCAACGTAAAAAGCAGCAATAGTGCAGAATGCAAAGGATATCAGCGATTGGTAAGGGGATTATTAGGAGAGGATCACTAAGATGGAACGCCACAGGAACAAGGTTTCACGAATCCCGATTGGTTGGTAGCGTTTTATTTCGAGACATCCAGATAATTAAACCACAAGATACATTTGCACTTGTGGGATCCAAAAAACAATTCAGGGCAAACAGCACGTTGGCGCAAGAAGAGGAAAAAGATCAGGATGTATATCAGCCTGTAAGCTTTAAGGAATATGGAAAAATAGATCAAAAAACATTAAAGGCACTAAAGGCAGAATTTGGGTATGAAAATGCTACAAAAGTGCAAAATAAAATTATTGAACGAATGCCGATCAACGGGGATTTGATGATAAAAGCAAAGACAGGGACAGGTAAAACACTAGCTTTTCTTATAGCAGGTATTGAAAAGCTCGTTCAAGAATATCAGGAAAAAAAGGTAGACGGGAGAGGAAAAAAACGTGAAAAAATAGGAATTATGGTTGTTAGTCCAACAAGAGAGTTGGCATTCCAAATTGGAGAGGAGGCAAGGAGATTGACCAAATTTCATGGGTTTGATGTAAGCATGTTTGTTGGAGGAGAGCCTGTTGTTAGGCAATTAAGAGAGTACAGATACAAAAATCACGACATCGTGGTTGGGACACCAGGAAGACTGTTGGACGTTTGGGAAAACAGCAACTTATTTAGGGAGTCTGCAGATCAAACCAAGATATTGATTTTTGATGAAGCGGATATGCTTCTTGATATGGGATTTCAGCAAGAGGTCGACAAAATTATAAGACTTAGTCCAAAAGATAGACAAACTTACTTGGTTTCAGCAACAATGTCAACAAAAATACGAAACGTGGCTACGGAGGCATTTGGAAAGAAGGATTTCGAGATTTTAGATTGTGTGGAAAAGGGAGAAGGCAATGTATTACAAAATATCAAACAAAGTTATGTGTCGGTTGGATGGGACAAGCATTATTTAGCCATGTATTCTTTGATCAATTCACATATTAAAAAAATGAAGGACGAGCTTAAACGCGGTGCTAAAATAATTGTATTTTTGCCTACTACAAAGTCTGTTCAAATCTACTATGAAGTATTGAACACGCTACTAGGAACTGGACGACATGATGATAGAAGGGGGGCTAGGGGAGGGAGAGGTGGCAGATATGGTGACAACTCAGATGGTGTGTTTGTTTATTGTCTTCATGGGAAAAAAGATCAAGTCACACGATCGAATATCTCGAAGAGATTTAGGGCACATGGGACAAATAACACTGACTCAGCAATACTGGTTACATCAGACGTGTCAGCACGTGGAGTAGATTACCCAGGAACAAGTTTTGTTATACAAGTTGGAGTTCCTGGTAGTGTAGAGCAATATATCCACAGAATTGGAAGAACTGGAAGAGCTGGTAAACAGGGCGAAGGAGTAATACTTTTGTCTGAGGCTGATCAGGTGTTTTTAGACACTGTTGAAAAAGAACAGAAAGTCAAGATTCCACACAATGAGGATTTGGATAGAGAGATGTTGAGCGCACTTAGCAATGCATACAATGATGTTGTTGCAAAGGAGAAAAAAGACGATGTAGATCAAGCAGACCACGAAGAGCCTGTTTTGACGGAGATTGAGTTGAATGAGAGAGAGAAATATGTCAAGGAAGTGCAAAAGTTTAAATCCAAGTTTGATAGGGTCAATATAGACGACGAGTCCGCTGACCAGATGTACACCTCGTTCTTGGGATTCTACACCAGCACTGACATAATGAGTAAAATTAATCCCAGTCTTCTATTGACGCATCTAGCAAAATCGCTTTTACCATTTGGTATCGTCGATACACCACCACTCCCAAGAGCTTTGAGAGAAACATTTGACTCCATTATAACAAAGAAGAATAATGCTATGCGCAGACAAAACTCTACGAATTACAACAGAAGAGGTGGTGGGGGTTTTAACATGGGTTTCAAGTCTAACTATAATAGAAATGATAGCTTTGCAGGAAAAAATAGCCATAAAAATTTTAGGGGAAAAAATTTCAGAGATGAAAACAATGCAGGATTTGGTGAGAGCTATAAATTCCGTGATAACAACGCCAGCAACCAACGTGGAGGTGGTTATAGGAGCAATGATAGAAACGACAGGCATAAAGGAGGCTACAACTCGGGCTATTCTAGGAATGATGATGACAATTTATATTCTAGAAAGTGAGATATGACGCGTCTACTTTTCATCCCAAGATGAAAGCAGTAATAAGCATATTCTTTTCGAACATTATTTACCATTCTACTACTACTTTTTTTATTACCCGTGTACACATGACTCAAGGATTTATCAACTAATTAGCTAGATTACTTTTATCGATTTTATGTACGTACAATAATAAACCAAAAAGAAAAAAGAACACGAAATATAAAACACCTACTGTTTTACTGTTTTATACTCGGCTAAATTTCAAAACAAACGTCACAGCCAGAGGTAAGTAAAAAAAAAACATGAAAAGATGATAAGGACAAGATTAAAGTTAACAAACTAAAAATGAGGGCAAAAGTAGTGACAAATACCTGTTTTAGTGGTGGTAAATATACTTATATTTACATAGTACAGGCAGAGAGTTTTGATGTTGAAAGGGGCGAAGCTAAGATATTATTTCAAAATACCATCTGCGATAGTTTGTGATTTGCATTCTTTTCCATTGACCATCAATCTGTGTTCCTTGCCATCTACATCCTTCCAAACAGCCACACAGTCTTTATTAGTAAACAACCCCTTCTGCACTGTCTCCCACACCTTTTTCTTTGGGTTCAAAGCTCCTTCAACAGGTTTCTCGTCCTCAAATCCTTCTATCACTATCCGGTCACCAGGCGCACAGTTCTCAAAAGGTGGCTCTACAAACTGAACTTGCTTTCCATCTGGACTATCTGCACACAAGACCATGGCCTGTGATTTAACACCACGCATTGTGGCTGGTTTTAAATTACATATCACTATGATGGTTCTGTTTTGCATCTGTTCTATCGGGATGAAATTCACCAAACCCGAAACCACAGTCCGTGGTGTTTCTTCGCCAACGTCTATCTCTTCGACATACAAAGAATCTGCCTGTTCGTGTCTCTTTACTGTGAGGATTCTACCCACCCGCATATCTATCATTGATGGTATGATTGTTTCAGGCACCGCACTTGTTGCCTGTTTGCCTCCACTAGTTCTGTTTTTCTGTTTTTTGGTTTTATTCCCTTCGGCTTCTTTTTGCGAGAAATCCAAATATTCAAGCCCGGCTGCCTTTATATTTTTTTCTCCAATATCTTTTTGGATCTGCTCATACCACGCAATGAAGTTGCTTAAAGTTTTTCTCTTTTGCTCGCTGAGCCCCTTCTTCACATATTCTGTAATCCTGCTAAACACCACAATGTCAGCTAAACACAGGTTTTCATTTACCAAATATTTTTTGTTTTCCATTTGGCCGTTAATCAGGGTTACTAAATTCGATCGGTTTACGTTTCCAGTTCTTGAGGACATTGTTAGATATTGGCTCACAGCGCTTTTTTCAATCTCTGAAGCACCTGCGAATGCTGGAGAATTTTCAAGAGCGAGTTTCAAAATCTTTGTGTTGACAATACCACAATCTTTTGCATTTTCCTGAGCTTCATCTGTAAGAATTAAATCTTTCAATACATCCTCCACTCCATCGCCCAATCCTAGATGAAGCAAAACCAATTTTATTGTGCCTTTATCTTCTGCCATTTCACTTAAAATACTGTCTTAATACCCGTATAATTGTGATGTTCCGATTCTGTTGCTACGCTTTGTTTTTGTTTTTGCTTTTGTTTTTGTTTTTGCTTTTGTTTTTGTTTTTTTTTTATCAATGAAAAAGTCGGATTCTGAAGGTAAAATTTTTTCGTTTACCAAAACCTTTTTCTCATTAGTCAGTCATGATTTTTTTTTTCATACATATATGAACTGAGGATTGGGCATTGCTTGAAAAACAGTCACTAAAACACCCTTTTTTTAAAAAAAATCACACTGCTTATAAAGATGGGTAGCAGTTTTAGCTGGCTAAGTGTGTATATATACCACAGTCACATGATACTATATACAGAAACACGTGATACTATGCATGTAAATCTAGAGCAGATCTAAAACTAGCAATATCTTGGTCTTTCTAAACGCAAGAAATTTTAATTTTGAAAAAGGGATTGAATACATGTATTTCTCATCTGATCCACCATTTTTTACTTGGTACATACATTTTGAACTAACATTGTTTTTGAATATGTGCCCTCTGCGTACTAATAATACATCATTTTCAAGGAGAAAAAAAGTGCGATAATAATAGAAACGAGTACAAGAAGTACATTGTTTTTGTACCCATAGAGGTGACAACCCTAGTCAACAATAGAAACATACGTAGCTGGTACTAAACCTACTTCATCTTCTCCTTTGCAACCTATGTACCACCCTTCAGCACCACTCGCTGAAACAACTAGCATGTCTCCTTTCAGAACAGAGAGCTCGTTTTCACTCTCGGCTACAAAATCGTACAGCACGACGGCTCTCCCTATGATATCAACAACATCGCTTTCGCTCTCTTGCTCAGTTTCTGTTTCCCATTCATTTTGATTTTGCATTAGATAAATCCCCTTGTGTCTTGGATCATCCTTTGGGTAAGCAAAATCGAATATTTCGATCGCTTGTGCTATGAAATTTATTTAATATCTTTAGTAAACAATGATTCTCTATTCGCAACAGTGCCTAATTCACTTTTCCTGATTGTTCAGAAAAATATTCCACTAGATGAATGTTTGAATATCACAGTAGCTCCAAAGCTAGCTTTATTAGCACTTACTTTTGGAGTTTGGCTCGGAATTCTGGTTCATCCTTTGCGTTCAAACGGGTCTAACTGCTGTTATTCTTATTTCGCTTTGTGTTTTTAATATGTTTTAGAAAGCCAGCGAAGTGTGTTTTATGCTTTAAAGGTTTACGTTCCAAAATAGCGGTTCACTATGGAAATTTATAAGATGAAAAATGTTTACAAATCCAGATGGGTAAGATGGAATAGCAGCCATAAACAATATAATAACCATTGCTTGAATGCTTGTAATTTTTTTTTTGCATCATACATTTACTAAACGAAAAAACACAAACCACTAAAAAATGAGAGTTCATATGAGCCCATTCATCCACCTGCATCTCTTCGCTATTGGAGTACATATTTTTCCCTTCACTTTCAAAGTGCTGTTGGTTAATAACTGATTTACCTGATTGCATAAAAATACCACTTAGAGACCTGGCATATACAAGAGTGGTACATGCAGATATCATAGCACCATGTGGCATGTGGCATGTGGCATGTAGCATATAGCATACTTAATACATAGATACTAGCAAAAAATACAAACTCAACAGGGAAAAATAGACGGGAAGAAGTGGTGGAGGTGAGTCAAAGAGTTATCGTGGCTACACAAGCTGAGTATGCTAGTTAGTACAGAAAGAAGTGTGTCTATTTATTTATTTTACAGAAAGGACTGGCACTAAAATGCACATGTACATGCAAATGTGACTTTTTGTTTTAAACACACTATATCAAGATTATAACGCTAAACAAGAATCTAAAGTGGAATTTTGTATGTGATTTATCTTTTAACTCGATCTTTACTTTTAACTCAAAGACTAGAAAACAGTATTCCGTGCCATTGGAAGGCAGGAACGCACTAATATACACGAAAAAGAGAATGCATTTGGATCCTATATCACAAGTTATGAATTAATACCCTGGCTCTCGTTTCCATCACCGAGCCTTGATAGCACCATTTTAATAGATTCGGGAGAAACCAATTCAATTTTTTCCCCGTTAAAGTACAGTACATCTTCACCTATCTGATCAACAGAGTTGTTTATATAGCTTATGTTCGTAATATCCTCTCTCTGCACGCTTTGCAGCTCGATGTCGGAAGTTGAACGTGGCTCGTCGCTAGTCTTTACTTTTTTTGAATCTTTTCCATCAGTAGCGACTTCAACATCCTTCTTGGCATCTTTGTTTTTTAGCTCCAAGTTTTTGCACCTCTTTACAGAGCTGTGCCGTTTAAGGGCATCAGATCTACCAAAGTTTTTTCCACACCTTTTACATTTGTATGGTTTTATACCTGTGTGTATTTTAACATGCCTTTTAAGATCATGGTTTCTGCTAAATGATTGCTCACAGGTATTACATTTGAATGGCCTTGCTAGTGATGAAGAGTGGTTGCCGATTCTTGAAATATTTTGAAGGCTCAACGAAAGTTCGTTAAGATTTGCAGAAGTGTTATAGCAGCTCAAGTTTTGCGGAAATGGCCTGTAGTCAGTATATGGCTTTGAAATACCAACATTATTGTTCTTTAGAACTCCTAAATTTATAGAATTATTGTTATTTAATGGTAGCGCAAGGTTATTGCTGACAAAGTAGTTCAGTTCATTGTGAGGTGGCTGTGTTTGAGAAACAGATTGGTTTAGTTTAAAGTCGTTGATATCATGGTGTATTCCCTTCTGAGTATTTAAAATGACGTTTTCAAGTAAATTGGATTCCAAAAAACCCCTTTTTCGTTGATTTAGGCCTCCATTTATGGGGCTGTGCTGCTCCTGTGCAGTTTTGTTTAAAACTGGGTCGTTAGATTTGTTTTTTGAAAGAGGCAGTCGTGCTAGTGGGAAGTTTTCGTCAATTTCGGTGCTATTATTCAAGAACTCACCACCACTTGACGGTGACATGTTTATAAAACCAGTGTGTCTTGCATTTACCCTGTTGAGACTACCTAAGGCCGTATCATATGGGTTTTGCACATTTTGTTTCCCTATGGACATAATTAGGTCACTATAGTCTCTATTTTCTGAAAATCTTCTCGATATAGCCAGGTTCTCATTTTTTAACGTGTTTGCAAGTCCTTGGGTATCGTCACTGGTTTGGTTGCTCATTGGAACAACACCATTTGTATATATCGGCGAGTTCGTACGGTATGATATATGTCTTGTTTTTTCAGTGTTATTGGCTTTAACTTCACCTATTAAGTCATTCAGGCATCTTTTTTCAACAAAATCCAATTTGGGTACAACTATTTTGGGCTCCTCAGTGTTCCTAAACAACTGATTTTTGGTTTGGATTTTGTTCTCAATTCCCAGAAAATCTGTTTTTAATGATGATAAAAACATTTTTTCATAATTATCTTGGATCTTCAAATCCAAACTATCTCCCAAAAACACATCACTATTTAATGAATTGGTACCCGTGTCAACGACACTTTTCATAAAGGGAATGTTGCTGAGTGTATTGTTAAAGTTGATACCACCAAGCCTGGCATTTAATCCGTAATTCATGCCATCGTAAGCCTTGGCGCCGTTGAACTCCCCAAAGTTTGCATTTATTCCAGATAGTGTGTTTGCGAGATCATAGTTTTTTTGTGTATGTGTGTTATCTTTTTCCTGCATACTGGATATAAAGCTGCCTATATTCGCATTAGTCAGTTCTGTATCCATTGTAAACACCACCCTGTTTATATTTTTTATTATTGGTATTTCAAGTTGGATGAGTCTTTTAGCTTCTTTGAGTTGTCATATATTAGAAGTAGAGGGGAAGGGTGATGGTATACCTAAATAATCTTCTTTTCCCACCAACACGTCAGAATTCTATTGTTTTTTCCTAACCAATATCCGTACTCGTGTGATATGATGTGTTCCAGTATGAAATATTTTGGTGTTAGTTCCAGATGAGCCTTTTTTTTCTTTTTTTGAGTGGGATTTTTACGTCACTGTATTGACCCCTTTATTGATATCTAATTAAAGACTTAATTATGCTATTGTTGAGTACTGTGTAATTGGATGAATTATATGCAAAAAAAAAAACTTCAGGTCTAATGATTGCGGTTTTACTATATTCGTTACTCGGTAATTCTTTTCAATCGGCGATGTCGCACAGTTAGCTGTAAAGGGCTAAATGATACTTTAGTATGGGTATACGTTGTGCAGTAATACTTAGTAAAAAAGAGTGTGTATAAATTATCTTTAAAATCAAAGTAACTGGTTTTTAAAGAATCATAAATGTTTTAACATTGAAGAAGTGCTGTGCTAATATATAGTTTTTTGTTTTTCTCGTGTTCTTGTAATTACTCTCATGTCAAAATATGACAAGAGACTGGTTCTTTGTTCTTTCAAAGCACGGATTTTGCATGCAATGGTTCGTTTCACCCCCACTCCCCCTTTTTTTTTTTGCTTTAAAAGAACTCGTCGACTAAAATGCGAATTGAACTATATAAAACACATTTAAAAGTCAACATATCACGCATTGATTGTGTATATTTGCCTTCGTCTTTCAGGAATAATGCTAATGTTAGGCATGACCTAAATCATCAGATGTGCATTTTAAAACCAAAATTGAGAGAGAACTAAACCTAGTACTATGACACCAAACTTTATAATGCCATGAGGGCCCCTTCCCCCTCTCAACTGCTTTTTTTTGAGTAAATGTATAATAATGTCGTTAGGTGTTGAAATCTTATGCGAAATTTTACAGAATGAAATTGTAAAGGTATATGGTGAACTGTAACAATTAATGTTTGTGATGTTGCTGTTTATGGCGTGAGATTTGATAGGGGGGACACACACACATATACCAGCAACTATAAAGCATAGCCAACTTTAAATTTCCATTGCTCCAAGTTCAAATTTAAAAAAAAACACACCAAAAGACATGGATTATGTATTCAATTTGATTGGAAATCACATGTTTGGAAAAAAATAGCTTATACGCCCACAATTTAATGCAACGCTTTTGTTTCCTCCATTTTATTTCGCTTTTTTTGCGAATTTTTCATTGAATTCTGCTATATCTTCCCACTAGAAATATCAATAGTGGTATACCAAATTCAACTTGCACACAATTGGAGTTAAATGTATTTCTGTCATACATTGGTTTACATTGTTTGTATACATTATCAGGGTAAAATTAACAAGAAAATCAAATCCACATTTTCCCTCGGTGTTATTTATGAGTTAAAGGGAGAGAGAAACTGTTAGATATGACACAGCCCAGTGAGAAATGTTTTTCTTGTAAAGAAAAACGGATTGGTAATATCAAGAAAAAAAGTTATCTGGGATATATATCCGCTTTAAACCAAACCAAATAGTAATCATATATGTAGTTTTTGGTACATGCATTAGTTTTCACAACAAATTATTTTTTGCAAACGAAAATATCTGTGTGAATTTTGTCATAAGTGTTTTTTTTTTGGGAGGGAGGGAAAACAATCTCCTATTACCTGAACTTATAATGGCGGAAAACTCGAAAAATAAAAAACCCAAAAGTTCTAAATGGAAGAGTGAAAATTGAATATAAAGACAAACGACTGCGAAAACTTTCTTAATGGGGATATGCTTTTGCAGTCTTTTTTTACCCGGAAATTAGCAAAAAGAACTTTGAGTTGTTGGAAACAGCAATCCTTTTTTCATTTTCATGTATATGGGCGCAAAGTACTTTCAACGCTTTTGTTACAGAAGAAAGAATGATAGGACTGTCAACAAACTTGGAGGGACCTGAGATTTTTGTGCGAGCTACTTTAATTACTGACTACACTATAGGCTGATTCTGTAAGCTTATTATTGCAAATGCACACATAGCTTAGGTGCTATCTCATGTGGATGAAAAAAAGCTCACTATAATGCATAGTAAAATAGATTGATGATATTTTTCTAGTGTTGTTGCATCTCTGTTGAGATAAAAATTTGTCTGATAAAAAAACAATAGCAAAAGCAGCAATGGTATCACCAAGTGTATACCATTACAGGTGGTTGCGTGCCACAAAAAAAAGCAAAAGCATAGCATAACACAGGCATTTAGGTCAAGTATACAATTGTATTGTTGAAGACAAAAAAAATGAAAACCTCAATAGGGGGAGGGGGTTATTCAAAGTACAAATTATAGGGAATGCGAAAGTTTTAGTTTTTTTCTATGCATTTCCATAGGTGTTACCAGTTTACTGTAAATTGTACCAAAAATCCAGATGTGAACACTATTCACGCTTTAAACTAATAATTGGATTCCCATTTTTGTAACTGGGTATAACACTGCTTTGGGATTCTACAAATGTTAACATTAAACATACACAGGTTACTTTAAGTTCCCAGCGAAGCGGAAGCGTCTCATTAAATCCAAACGTGACTTATGTATAAAAGGAACTGATTTTTTCCGTAACGTTGTTGTGGTTTTATTTTTACAGTACTGGTGCTGTCATTAGTTCCTATATTGGGGCAACATTTGCTGATGTTATTATTAAATTATTTACCCATAGGAAAAATGCTTATCTTCTGCTCTCCAAGTTTTGTTGAACCTCAAGCAGTAAACGTAGAAAAAAGAGTGGTCATGGTATTCACGTTCAGCGTGTGTGAAAAGTTCAAAAAAATGTATTGTTAGAGTGAACGGTAACCACAACTATCAGATCACTTTCCCAAGATTGATATATCTAATGAATGGTGGAGTTTTAAACTGTTTCCTTTACCATAGTCAGGGCATTCTACATGTTGCTTCAACTCTTCAGTAATGAGAATACCAACTTTAAGGAAAAAATTATGAAACATATTACCATATATGTTTTACTGTGAATTTATAGATCCCTATTGTTCTTCTAGATGGGAGGTGTAAATGTATTTTTGTATTTTGTGCCTTTCTAATAGTAAATGGTACTGTATGTGTTGTTTAGAAAAGCTAACGTATTATTATGAAAATCTTCAAAATAGTCATACTAATTGATATGGTTGTGGCATTGATATTCTAGCTCAAATGCTAACTCCAGCACATCAAGATGTGGTGCCGGGCCAGAGATGTGTACAATTAGAAAATTGATCATTTAGGGACATAACTACTCATACTTTGTAAAGAGGACAGAAAAGGGCAGAGAAGAGAAGGGTAGAGAAGAGAAAAAGGAAGCAAAAGAGAATGAGATGAAAATAAAAGAAAAGATGATGAGAGGAGTAAATGCTGAGTAGTAAATAGACCCACGACGAGGGATACACGTATAATCTAGGGTTAGTAAAGCTGTTCCGCCAATATGAGTTAGATTCCTGACGGCTGGCTGGGTGGGCCCGAAGTTAGATAAACACATGTTGTACCAGAATCTAATGCCCCAGTAGTCCCTTGTGTTTATTCAAGACGAAACAATCAACCCGATACTTTTGAGTTGGATTTCGGTGTCTAAGTGACTAACGTAAATATGTATAAACATACATAATAAATACACATTTATATCAAGGTATGTTGGAAATCAAGTGTAGTGATGTTTTGGAAGCTCCAGAAAAAATGCTTTTTATACCACTACCCCTAGAGACGTCAAGTGAAGGTACAAGTGGTTTTTCCAAAAAAAAAAAAACAATGCAGCACAGAGGTACGTATACCCACTAAACAGCTATTACTCGTGAATGCGAGCTATATATATTAGTTGAGAATTTTAAATAGTGGGATATTTCTTGGAGAAATCAGTACGAAAAAGCGTTGCTTGCGAGGTATGATTCAGCAGAGGAAAGTGATGCGCGTTCTATTTACTGCAACCATCATGTGTTGTTTCAGGTCTACTAGTCCTCGGTTTGTGGTTTTATTTTTTACTCTTTTTTTTGGTCTCAGGATCTTATTTTAAGCAAAGCGTTGTTCTGCCTGTAAAATCTGGCTCCAAATTTTTTTTTTGTTGTATCTAGCGCAGCCTATTTCGGCCATATGTAAACTGTAATGTAGCACTTTAAGAATGGTGTTTTTGCTGTGGATGTTTCCATTTTTCATTTGCGGGTTTAATCATTAATGCTCAAGGATTTTTTTGTATTTGATTATAGATGCATTTTTTTTATGCAAATAGTTTCTAAAAATGGAGTTAAATTACTAGTACATGAACAAAAAAAGGTGTTAAACAAAAAAAATTGATGGTTGTAGATTCAATCTATGTTCACAAATAGCAGCAAAAGCACATTTTTCATTCTACTCTGGTTCTTTTTTTTTCCCATTTTTCCAACTCCAGAAAATTCAACGTGTAATTTTAATAGCGTTTCAAAAGAAATAAATAATCAGAATAAAAAAGAAAGTGCAACTTGAAATAAAAATTCGCTGTTTTCTATTTCTGTTATTCTAAAAAGGAGGAAACAGGTACAATAAATAGATTCAAGTAGTTGGAAACATGAAGGTCAGTATAGGATTACTGTTTATTTCGGCCGCTTTTTGCTTAACAAGCCTTGCTGCAGAAGAAAAGCAAAAGCCATTAAAAGATGACACCGGAGATGTGTTTGGTGACAAAGAGCAAAACGCACAAGAATCTGTGGAAAAGGGTCCATCTCCAATTGAGTTTGAGGAATACAAGCCCAGCAGCTATGTGTTTTGGGAACAATTTACAGAGGAAACAAAAGGCAGATGGGTTCCATCAAAAGTCAAGAGTGACGAAAAGGATGAGGAGGGCCAGGGTGAGCTAAAAGAATCAAAGCTCAAGTATGAGGGTAGATGGGGCTTTGAAGAACCGACAGTACTTAAGGCTGTAAATGGAGATTTGCATCTCGTTGTCAAAGATGCGTTTAAGCATCATGCTATTTCCACATTCTTGGATAAACCGTTGGAGTCGAACGGAAAGGATCCTCTTGTTTTGCAATATGAACTGAAGCTTCAGAATAATCTGGAGTGTGGCGGAGCATACATAAAGCTTCTCAGAGGACCAAACAAAGACTCTAGCGTTGAGGAAAAGTCTAGAGAAGAAGGAAAGGGTTCTCTCAAGAAACTGGAAGATTTCAGCAATGATACACCATACACAATCATGTTTGGACCAGACAAATGTGGAGATTCCAAAGTTCATTTTATCTTCAACCAGCTAAACCCGCTGACCAAGAAATACGAAGAGAAGCATATGATTGATGCACCAATGCCATATATCGATAACCTCACACACTTGTACACACTTATTGTTCATCCTGATAATACGTTTGAGGTGCTCATTGACAACAGTGTCAAGGCTAAAGGATCGTTGTTTGAAAAGTTCAACCCACCAGTCAACCCACCAAAGGAGATTGAGGATGCAAATGATAAAAAACCAGAGGATTGGGATGAAAACGAGAAAATAGTAGATAAGGATGCTAAGAAGCCAGAGGACTGGGATGAGGATGCACCAAAGATGATTGAAGATGAAAAGGCCGTTATGCCAGAGGATTGGTTGGTTGATGAGCCCCTACTGGTTGAAGACCCTACAGCTAAAAAACCAGAGGATTGGAATGATGATATGGATGGCGATTGGGAGCCACCAACAATTGAAAACCCTAAATGCTCCGGAGTCAGTGGTTGCGGGCCCTGGAAAAAACCACTTGTTGAAAATCCAAACTATAAGGGTAAATGGGTAGCACCAATGATAGAAAACCCGAACTACAAGGGAATATGGGCACCACGTAAAATAGCTAACCCAGACTACTACGAAATAAGTAATCCATCTGAGTTTGCTAGCATCATTGGCCTTGGTTTTGAGTTATGGACCCTCCAAGATGGAATCTCATTTGACAATATCTATTTGGGTAATTCAGTTTCAGAAGCAGATAAAATTGCGAAGGAAGTTTGGAGAAAGAAATTTGATAAAGAAGTTGAGATACAATCTTTCGAAAACAAAGCAAGCGAAAAGACTCGCAAAAACGAACCACTAAAACACGGGTTTAGCGAAAAAGTACTAAAGCTTTTGATTGAATTTATGACAGGTCTTGAAGGTATCAAAATGTATGTCAATGAAGGTAAATACGTCGAGGCACTTACCGCGTTCCCATTGGTTACAGGGGTATTTGGAGGGGCAGCTCTGCTTACCTTCACTGCTATCTTCCTCGTTCTTTCTGGCGGAAAGAAGGAAAAAAAGGCAGCCAAAAAGACCGCATCTTCAAAAGGAGTTAGCGATGCTGCAAAACAGAGCAAGGGTGTATCTACCTCAGTTGAGGGTGAAAAGGACACAGGTCTTAAATCCAGAGCCAAACCCACACAAGGTTCTCAGAAATAATCGAATAAAGGACTATCCACATCTTGGTGACTTTTTGATCTTTATTTCTGGTTCATATCATATATCATTCTGTGTTGCTTTTATTTAGGGCTTGTTATATTTAACTTTTCTTTTCTTTTCTTTTTTTTCTTATGACTAAACCACTACTAGGGTTTTCTGTTGAATCAGTACAGAACCTCTCACTTTTAGTGTTATCTACAAAAATAAAAAACTCTTTGTGCAACTATTTTATTGGAATTGAGTGATATACTAATGATAAGGCAACCCCAAAAAGTTTTAAAAAAAAGTAAAATAAAACTGGTGTAAATGCAAAGTCGAAAAGGGAAAATGATTATGATTATGATCATGATAGAACTATACATGAAGGCGGAACCCACTGGTCAAAACCAGCAGACCAACCGAGAAAATGGACGTAGTAATGCAATCCCCACTTGTTTTCGTTACAGAGAAACTCAATGTCTTCAATTTTTGCCTTGTAGAGCTTAAAATCCCTCGAGTCAACAACGTGTACCCGGTCTCCGATATTTAGTAGGTAAGGCTTAATGAATTTCCAGAAATGTCGAGCAACTCTCTTTTCATGTTCGCCACTACAGCCATTACTGCAGCCGGAGGAGCCAGCATGTTCACTACCACTGTTTATTTTCCCGGAGTTTTCTTGGTTGGATGTTTGACCATTCAACGGGACATCGGTGGTAGTCGGTTCAGACAGATATAGAAAAAAGGAATCCAAACCCAACCTTGGTAGTGATAATAGTAGGTTTGGTTTAAACCTTGGAAGGTTGTTCTTTTCATTGTTGGACGTTCCTCTAAGTCCATTAGATTTGGACGATAAATCGGGTTCAGAATCGGAACTTGATTCAGAATAAGGGTTTAGGCTAAACTCAATACCAGAGCCCAGTCCGGCTCCAGCTCCAGATACAACATGGTTTGGATACCTTCTGGATTTTTTAGTCTTATCTTTACTATTTACTGGCGGCTTCTTTTTATGGTTTCCAGCATTGGTAAATATGTAATACAAGCTTGACAGTTCATTTATACCAGGAATTAAATACTTTATCCTTCGCCACTCTCTAACACAGTTATCACATCGTGCACAACCCAAGCCTTTCAAACAGTTGCCACCATCACCTGTAGAAAGCTTCGATCTTTGGGATCGGTTTTTGTTAAGACTGTCCCTGATTTTACTTGTAACTTTTTTATTATGTTCGAACCTATAGTACCGACCATATAGCGCCAATATTCTCCATTCAAAGTAGCAGACTGCACGCCTAAATGACATATCATTTATTACATCGTACTTAAATACTTTCATGTTACCGTCCACTGCCTTATTTTTGTGTACGTTCCCCAGTGGATGTTCGCTATTGAGCACGCCCTCTACCTCTGTGCATTCTATATTTGCTAGCAGCTCATCCTCATGGCGGCTAACC
Organism: Zancudomyces culisetae; assembly: GCA_001969505.1. Taxonomy (NCBI): domain Eukaryota; kingdom Fungi; phylum Kickxellomycota; class Harpellomycetes; order Harpellales; family Legeriomycetaceae; genus Zancudomyces; species Zancudomyces culisetae. Next base: position 12,410 of record LSSK01000093.1, on the reverse strand, counting down.
GTGTGCCCAATTTCATCATTCACTTCACATGTTCCAACAGTATTTGGAATAAAACAAAACAGTCCCGATGCGCTGTGGGTGGAAATACTCTCGTCTTCAAAGCTTTTAACCTTGATGCTCTCCATATCTGTGCTATCGACAATAACACCAGGATAATAATGCAAAGACGTATTCGTTGTGGTAGATTCATCGTTCTGCCGTATACGCGTGGCCAGTACCAACGCCCCAACGCTTTTCATTCTGAACATTTCCTCGGGATTAGAGACAATCCGCTTGCTTTTATGTTTTTTAACTAGTGCGATTTCCACGTGGCTTATACGATCAGCTCGTATCTTTGGGTTAATGTTGGCATTTGAATCACCCGGAAGACTAGTGGCCTCATCGGTTATCATTTCAGACATGTTATGAACAGGTGCATCAGAGGTTTGCTTTTCTTTCTCTTCTGTACCTAGATAATTTTGATTCTCACTTGAAGTTGCGTCTACATTTCCATTTGGCATCGGAAATGGGTTGATGCACAGAGTTGTAGCCATATCCATGTTTATCTCTACATGTGTATCTGAATCTTCGTTTGGGACGTTGGCCGGGGTTTCCTGTTCTATCGTATCTAGATTAATGTTGGCGTTATTATTTATATTTTCAATGCCGTTGCCAAGTGTATTTAGACACATGCTAATTGTCCCATTGCTCTCCTGTTGTGGTCTTTCGGCAGTATTGCTGTTATCTGTGCCGTTCAAAAATTCACTGGTGTGTTCAAGTTTAAACAAGGAGTTTTCAGTAATAAAATCACTTTTTTCATCATCGGTTGATTCGAGAATTTCGTATATACATCCTTTCTTGGGAGTTATTCGTGTACAGCACTTGAAAGCCTCCAGCATTTTGATTCTCTTAAGGACGGAAACTGGATTGGGTGGAGTAGTTTCTTTTCTTTTTTTATTGGCACCATTGCTACCCAGGCCTACCTTATTAAGTTGTCTGGAATACTCCATCTCTGTTCTAAAAGGCCAATCAAATCCGAATAACATCTTGTGCCTCTTGCATTTTACACATTCGCTGGGGTTTTCGTTTGTGCTTACTGATGAAATATGAACTTTGCAATTTTCACATAACTTCCCGTATTGCTGTTTATCATTTTCAGCTGCAGAAAAATGAGCCTCAGCTCGTCTTCTATTTGTTCTTCTCTGTGTGTTATTAGTATGGTTTTGAACGCCATCTGAAACTTCATTCCCGTCCAACTCACCTGTAGCCTGGGTGCTATAATACCCCTTACCATAAATCTCACAAGTCTGACATAAACACTCGCAGTTCCCTACACCAAAATAGTCTTTCCCATAGCTTGCGGTGATTTCTTCACCCACATTGATCTTCCTAACAGCCTGAAATCCAATTAACCCGTTGTTAAATGTGATGAATTTACAGTTAGGATTGCAATCATGATTTACAAATCTAGCTGGTCCTAAAAGCAGGCACATACTTTTTTTCTTTCCCCACCACATAACGCTGAAATCCGATTTGCTATTTTCCAGTTTGCAAATATCGCCCTCTTCAAGCTTTGTCATTGTTCCTGTGCAATAATTTATTAGCTGATAAGTTTCATAATCCTTGGTTGCTAGTACACAGCCCTCAACATGCCCACTAACCACTTCATATCTGTTACTTTCAGAGATTTCGTACCCTGCTTCAGGGAGGTACATTGAAAAATACAACTCAGCTTGTCTGATAATTTCCTTTAATTGCTTCTTTCCAAGGATTTGAAGTGCTTTGTCCACAGATTCTATGCCTTTGAATTCAATTATCGTATCGCTCAATCCTTTCTCTCCTTTCGCAAGGCTTCTCACCACTTGCAGTATTTCATTCTGAGAAATGCGCATTGCGCTTCTTTTATTGAAGAATTTTCGTGTTTTAAACCATAGCCCAATTGAATCTATTAGCAATTCACAAAAAAGATCATCAAACCTTGCCAAGGTGTTCCAATCGATTTCAGACAACCCTGTCTTTGCTCTCATGTTTTATTCCTTATTCGCTTTTTTTGTTTGTTTGATATTGCGCATTTAGGCGCTAGTCGATGGTTACCAAAAAAAAACTAGACTGGATCTCTGTAGGAAAACGAGCAAGATCAAGGGTCGGAGTGTGATGATTAAAAGTCTGATTGTATTTGCTATATGTTTATTCTTAGACCTTAATTTTAATATCGTTTATTTTATTTTATTTTATTTATTTTTGTAAACTTGGAAAAAAAACCAGTTGCATCAACTTTTGCTTTGTGATTTAGGGCTTGGAATTTGATTTGTGTATTTCGAGATTCGTTTTGTTTATACCATAACGAAATTCACAGTTTTTCTTTCTCTTGAATTGCAACTTGCTTGTGTTTGAGGACCACTTTTTCCATTGAGCTAACACGGCTATGAAAATGGATGAGATCTAAGCGAAAATGAAATTCGCCAAAACAACATCAGCAAATGAATGCTGGGGTATTTTTGTCAGTAATTTTTGGCGAAATTCGCGTTCCATGGTTAATTGTGACTATATATTTTTTGGAAATCTGGAGACAACAAGCAAAGGACATACTGAAATTAAAGCCTTCGACACCTCAACAACTTGTTTAAAGTGAAAAACATGATTTTGTAGAAAAACCGATATAACTTATATACCAATAATACTCCCATAGGTAGTTAGTATGTACTTGCGTTGCGGCAAGTAAAAAAAAGTATTTTTACATGTTAGGCGTAATACCATGCATCTTTCTACAAGGGCTTTAGCGTCAATGAACCCTAAACATAAAAAAAAGGAATATTTAGGTTGGCACTGTCAGCAACCCCTGTGTGGAGCGCAATTGTCATATAGCTGTTCTTTTTATTTTACTGCTACTCTTTTTTTCGGCTAATTTGTGAAAATCAAAAAAAAAATACCCGGAAAAAAATCTTCAACCTCTGGATTCCATGCTCAAATTAGTTTTGAACTTTTTGAACAAATAACAAAATCTGTGAACAGTGGGGTAAAGATATCCAGAGTGTGGCCTTGAAGATACTCAGCGATCATTTACGAGTGGATACATACAGCGAAGCGCAGCGAGGATGGATAGAGGTGTAAATAAGACAAACGAAGCTGCAGAGCAGCAGGAATCGCAACAATATAGAGCTGAAGAGAATGTCATTTTAAAAGGAGGATCAGATGACACTAATCAGAAAACTGAAATAAATGCAGAAAATAGAGAGTATAGATCTCGAAGAGGTGAGGAGTGTACAAGGAGACGAGAGAGATACTCAAGAAGTAGGAGTAGATATAGGGATAGGGATAGGGATAGGGATAGAGATAGAAGCAAAAGTAGAGGTAGAGGTAGAGATAGGGATAGAAGCAGAAGTAGAGATAGATACAAAGAACGTGACAGAAATAGAAATAGGTGTAGAGACAGAGAACGAAAACGAGACAGAAGTAGAGATAGAAGCAGAGATAGAAGCAGAGAACAAGACAGAGGCAAAATTAAGGATATTACTCGAGCTGGAAGTGATAATTCAGCATCGAAAACACGAACTACTAGCAGCTCACATATTGGTTCTTTAGAAAAAAAGCTAAGGAAAAGAAGAGAAGCCAGTCCAGAGTCCTCGAGCAATAGCTCAACCACAGACCATAGCTCTAGCTCCGAGTCTGACCGGGAAAGAAAAAGACGACACAAAAAGAAAAAGGAACATAAAAAGCAGAAAAAAGAGGAGGGAAAAAAAAGACACAGAGAGAGTAGAAAGAAGCTAGAGTTTGGGGCGCATGGCGTACTTTTCGAAACAGACATATACACCAAGGAACAGGAGTTTATAGCCTGGTTGATTGATGTTAAAGGGTTGCATTTTGAGGAATTACCGCAATTTGAAACTAAAAAGTATTTCAGGACATTTATTGAAGACTATAACACATGTACTTTACCACATGAAAAGTATTATGATATCGAAAAATGGACATCCAAAGAGGCTAAGAAAAAGAAAAAAGTAAAAAAGGATGTGATTCCTGGTGATGAGATGGAGTTGCTGTGGCTAAGTGATAAAAAGCACCTAAATAAGCCCAGTGCATCAGCAGGTTCAGAGAATACGTACTCCATGTCCCGAATGCAACTGGAGGAGCTAAACAGAGTCCAACAAGAGAGAGTGAAAGCAGAGAAACTCCGGAAAATGGGAGTTAGGCCTAAGGAGAATATGGGAATAAGATATGAAAAAAAGTACTTTTGAGTTACTAAAATTATCTGTAAAAGCTCAACAATGTATCTACTATACTACTATTTTGCTCTCACCTGCTAACATTGTGTTATGTGCTATTACTTTCTAGTTGTTTTTTTTTTTGGAATATTAGTTGATATAGATGTAGACCAAATTAATGAATGTAAACATTTATATATAAAAATATTTTGTGGCATCTAGCAAGAGACGGTGGGAGGGAGGGAGGAGGTGAGGTTCAAAAAGAGCCGCTGAGGCGTACAAGCAATCAAACCAGTGAACTGGGTTGGGATTAGACCGGATTGGACCGGACTGGACTGGGGATGTGTAAAAAAACAAAGAGGCGGGTTCAAGATCTGTGGGTTCAGAGTTTGTAGTTATTTAACTACTGTCTTTGTTTTGGTCTGTGTATTTCTTTTTTTAGGAATAGGAGAGGTACAAGAACCTGGTTAGATTGTATATTTACCCATCGTGTTGCATCGAGAATATTCTAGGTATAAAGAATGAGTTGAGATATACGGCTAATGAAATGAGGATAATAAAAAGAATTGGATTGTTGAAGTGAAGGTGGATATTTCACACACAAAGGTGTGAGTGTCATGTGGTTAGATAGCGAAAATTTTATACAAAGGAAAACAAAAGCAAAAGGTCCAAACACGTGTAAATCATTGATATAACTCACACGTGTGAATATACCATGCAGAGGAAAGTGGATAAAGACACGGAGGATAAGTGTACCATGAATAATAATCTATTCGATCTTGATATGAAAAGTTTTGCTAAGGCATTTTTAAATTGAGGGAGAAAAGGTATTAAGGGAGCTGTGGTGGTAGTATTGTGAATGCTTCGTTCGAAATGACGTAAGTCTGAAGAGATAAACAAGATTGGCCATTCCATTTCCCTTTTCAATGCATTATTGACCCAGTATAGCCGCTATTCAAAGAGAATAACAAGAAAAGGCAGAAAAGGCAGAAAAGGCAGAAAAGGCAGAAATAGCGGAGATTTGAGGTGATAAATAAAAAATATAAACAAAAGCTAGAATGCAACTGCAAGGACAAAAAACAGAAAATAGATGGCCAAAATGAGAATTATACGTAAATCCCCAAAAAGAAAAGTAAACACATGAACATAATTTATGTATTGTTTTCTTTGTCAAAAGACGCATGGAAATCATTTGCCAAAAGGGATTATCAAACTTTAAATAAATTATCGTGCATTAATAACTGAAATGGGAATGAATAAACAGTAAATTAGTGCAAAGTTTATTAAAAACAATCACCCACACAAAATTTTTTTTTTGAAACTGGATTACCAAAGTAAATAACAAAATGTTAGACATTAAGTAAAGGAGGAGAAAAGTTGATAAAAGAAAAGAATAAAGCACAAATGAAAACATAAGGGGTAATTGTGGTAAATGGTATTTGGATAAACACAAAAGGCTGCCTATGGGATTGAGAAGTTCAATGAAAATAATACAAATAGTAGATACGAACTGAGCAAATGTAGATTAAGGAAAGACGAGCAGAGACGATAGACATGAAAAGACGAATAACACATAAATACTTTTACGCGCAATAATTGTATATAAAATAAAGGTGAATGATAAGCATACAGCAACAAAAACTGAGGACTAAAAATAAAAGGTGATATAAAAAATATAAATATCGCGGGAGAATCGGACAATAAAGAGAAGTAATCACATTCAAATAAACGACCAAGAAAAGATGCAAATATGGGAAATGAACTTTCGAGAGTAAAAGTAGAAACTAAACACAAAAGCTCGCAGAAATTAGCGAGTATTCAGGAAAGTAATAATGAAAGAATAAAAAAGGCAAATACTTGCAACAAGAATATAGCAGAAGGTGCAAAATATACGCAATTTGACGGAGATACAGATATTGAACAAAGCGATAACAAGAGTGAGATTGGTGTGCGAACAGAAGATACAATAAAAGATGTAAAAAAAAAGAGACCACATAGCATGTACGAAAATAGGATGCTTGTGAGAGGAGAGGATGAGATAATAACGATTTCGACAGTAAAAAGCAATCAAGCTTCAAAAGACCAAAAGTGTGAAGAGGGGGAGATTAAGTGGAGGGAGGAGAGGGACGATGAAAGGCTCAGGAGGTTGGATATACAGCCAATATTGCCACGGCAAGGCAAAATGAGTTTTTCAGAGCGAATATTTTTTGGGGCGACTGGATTGGGCGGAGGATATGTAAATAGAAATCATAGAAATGATAAGAGTGGTTGGAAAGGTAAAGGAAGCGAACGTGAGCGAGTACAAGACGAGAGCAGTGAGGTGCTTTATGAAATCTGTAAAAAGAGTAAAGAATTAGTGGTACAAAGTAGTATGAAAGTGTGCGAAAAGCAAGAAGAACTGGTTAATGAAATACGAAAAGTGGAGAAACAAATGGAAGAGAGCCGTAAACGTGCAGAAAAGATCAACAAGCAGGTGCGGATGGAGATGGAGTTGAGTTATCGGCTGAAAAGCATAGGGCGAGTAGCAGAAGAAAGCTATGAAGCGATGAATGGTATATTTGAAAGCATGGAAAGGCTGGAAAGGATGCTACCGAAGAGACTGCAGCTTATGGAAGGTGATACTGAGGGACAGAAGAGGTACGGAAGGCTGGTGGAGTCGATGACGGCACGTCGGTACAAGGGAGTGGGATCGAAAGAAAAGGAAGAAATGCGAAAACATAAAACTATGGGCGAGTATGTAAAGAAAATAGAGAAGAAAGTAGACGAAGATGAAAATGAGTTAGAGGAAAACATAGAGTTTGATAGGAGGGAGGAGAGTGAAAGAAAAGGGGAACGAGCATATGAAGAGAAGGCAGAAGTTGATGGCAAGACTCTTGGGTTGGCCGCACATACTCAATTCAAGTGGGGGTTGATTGGGAGGGCAGCCAGCCCGTTGGGCGACTATAGAGACTATAAGGGTAAGACGCAAGAGGAGGAAAAAGGGGGGATTAAAGGGTTTGCACCAGTGAGAGGGCGGAGGTACAGCACATCGAGACCTGTAGTGGTTAATAGTCCAGTGACGTTGGAGCCTGAAAGATACGGGGATGATGATTACCAACATCCACTGGTCAGGCCACGGAGGGTTTTAAGTGGGCGTGGAGGTGTGGTTGACCGGGGAGCTATGGGGTATAAAAGGCTATCGACAATATCGGTGTATGAAGGGATGCTGAGTGGTAGTAGTAACGGAAGTGGTGATGGTGGTGGTGGTATTTATTTTCCAAAACTTGAAGATATGAAATGGAATGAAAGTCACAAAAAAGAGTCTATTTCTAGATTTACTGAAACTCGAGTAAATGACATAATTCCAAAAGATGAAGCAGTTCTAGGAAATGTTCACCCCAAAAAATCCGACAAAAGAAATACAAATATTGAAACACTGGGATTAACAATACAGGTGCCGCAAATTGAGGCTGACCAACTACACGATTTTGAAGACGAACAGCCAATATTGGCGACCTCGGCATATCGCCATCTAATACAAATCAAGGCCAGTTTGGATCCAACCGGAAAGGAAGAGTTATCAGAGGGCGAGGTGAGAACACCTAGAGGTAGCGGCGAGGGCAGAAAAAGAAGCGGGAGTGTTCATGAGGTACGGCAATGGTGGACGCCAACAAAAACCACCCATGGTGGCAAGCTACCATCAGTTTTATTCGAGAGACAACAAAAACCACCCAAGAAAGACAAAGATGAGCCGGCTAAGCATAGACACATTCATGAAGAAGAAGGGCTAAGTATAGATGTAAGCAAAGCCATTGGTACTAACAAGAAGTTGACTGACTCGCCATCTTCATCTTCGTCAGTAACCTTGTCGTATTAACAGGCATGCCTTTTATTTCCTTCTTTTGAGCTGTGGCTCAACATTTTCATCAATTGGCTCTTCATTGAATACTGGTTTGGGTTGGTTCTTTTGGTATGCTGGCGCAATAAAGTACGGATTGGCCTCTGCCTCAGCTGCATGTTTGAGGAGAGCTGCACGAGGGTCTTCGTCTCGCGAGGTATCTTTCATGATGGATCGCATAATATACTGCGTTTCGCTTGTTCCGATCATTCCTCCCTTGCCTTGACGACCAGCATTTACAGGTGGTTCGGGTTTAGCTGATAGCACTGGATTTTTGCGGATCTTGGCCATTTTCCTTAGTCTTGCGGACTGCGATACCGATGCTGACTCCTCTTTAAACAGTGGTAGCGCATGTGGTGTGATTATTTTGCCAACAACTCCATAGTCACCACCATCAGTTGCAGAACCTTTACTAGAATCCTTGATAGTGCTCGCTTTTTTGTTGATACATTGTATTATTCCTTTATTTTTTACCACTGCTGTGTCATTGGAATTTTTATTGTCATTGTAAAATATTTGTGTATTTCCTAGCGAGTTGGTCACTGCTAACTGCTCAATTTTTTTGTGCCAAAATACCTTAACAAGGCTAACCTTAGATTTATTCGCACCTGTTTCTCTGTATTGTTCACCGCTCCTATTCCCATCTATTTCTATTCGTTTTCTATACAACTCGGTTAAATCTGCCGAGTCAAAGAACACTAGTTCAGGTATAACTCCATCATTAGTGGCTACCAGTACTTTATTTCCATTCGGTGATAAACTAATGCTGGTTTGTGGATATGTTGATACTACTCCTCCATCAACTACCGATACTGCGCCACACCCACCACCACCAAGTCCATTGTTTTTTAGTTTTCTAATGTCCCACAACTTGATTGTAGAATCGTTGCTGCGACTATATATTCTATTTCCGTCTCTATGAACTACAACTGATGTTATTTCTGATCCATAACTATGCGCATGATCTATATTTATATCCGCTCTCACTTTATTTGTCGTCAATGTCGACCATATAGATATACTTCCATCATCGTGGCCAGATACCAAATATTTTCCTCTATCCTGTTCCATTGGATAGCCCATTGCCGTCACCGATAATTTCCTGTTGCCCTTAGATTTACCCGCTCCTCTCACAACCACCACTTCTTGCTGCTTCAAAGAACTTTCTACATCCCACACCCGTATAGTCGCATCTGTAGCTGCCGTTATAAACTTGTTTTTGTCACTAGGATCCCATAAACAACTTGTTAAAGATGATACGTGCCCATTCGTGTGCCTCATATCCTTTAGGTACATGTCGCCCCTCTTGTATTCTTGTCTATTTTAGTTTATACGTTCCGCCATTATTATTTCAATCTCATTTGCGTTTTACTCAATAACTAAATAACAATAAAAATAACATAACAATAAAAATAACATTTGCAACTTACAGCATTATTCCATTTCGATCAAATAATCGAACTTGTGGTGAAGTCGTGGCTGCTAAAAACATTTCTCCAGTTAAACTGAACTTTAAATCATTTATCTAGTTTAATAAGGTTTTATACATGATTTAGTATTTATATTAACGCGCTTGTTTCAATAAGATCATATAAAATAAAAAAAGCAAACTGATGTTTTTTTTACCTATATATACATTACATATATAAATACATTGTTACACTTACCTGATATCCCTCAGCAGCTTCGATTTCTCTAAACGATTGTAGCCTAGAATCCATCCCTCCGAAATTCCACAACTTCACCTTGTAATCATACCCTCCCGTAATCATCCTAGCACCAGAATCCTCCCAATCAATCGCCGTGACGGTCTTGTAATGGCCATGTAGGACCCCGCTGCCCATAAGGCTGCTCTTGATTTTGTTTGCGAGCTCTTCGTTAACAGTTCCAACTGATCCCCTTTGTGCATCTTCCCTGTCATCTGTAGCTTTAATACTATCTTCTGTCCTGGTCGGAAGATTAGATGAGTTTTTGGATGTATTCGACTGTTTTTCGTTTTGTGTTTCCCCAGATTCGGATGCCTTGGATCTTTTTGAACCCTGTTGTTTATACAAATTTACAAAATTCAGCTTATTTATTGCCATTCTTGACTTTCCATTTGATTCTTTTGGTTGAATACTATGTTTCTTTTACTTTTTATTTAATATTTGATTGTAAAGTTGGTATTTCTTTTAAAACCATTAAACAAAAGCTAAAAATGGATTTTTATAGCATTTATATGTTTGGGACTCATCACCTATAAAAAAAATAAATACTCTTCCAGAAAATCTGAAAGTTAAAACCAAAAAAAAAAATCATGAATAAATACCCTCTCTCCTACAAAGCAGATCGGCAAAATCAACTTGCTTTCCTAGTATGTTTGTAGCTGTTCGAGACCAATCTTGATGTATTTTATAAAAGATAGTTGTATTTTACTTTTATTTCTAGATACATATAAAATAACACAAGGACTACGAGATTAAAAATGCCAAAAGGGAGAAAAAAAAAAGAATAATGGGTAATCAGATTTATTGATTTTTGATAATCTTGAAACCCAGAGGCTGCGGCGTCTTGTTGCTGATTTGTTTAGTCACTATATCAACTTTTACAAGCTCTTTCAGTCTAAGGATTGCTCCTGCAACTTCTGGTGTGATTTGATGGTAGGTAACATACCCGACGCGCTTAAGCCCCATCGCATTCGCTCTATCTCGAGTGCTCTTCTTTAATCCAATCAATGATCGAATCAGTTCGACTCGGTACATTTTATTTTCCTCAGGTTGTGCAGGGCTATCATCGGTCTTGATTTCTGCGTTTTGTTTTAGCATTGGTAATGTCGAAAATGTTGATTTATTTACATTATAATTCACACGTAAAGCTGCTGGTTTCGATATTGCTGATTTGAAAATCGATCTGTTGGTAACTGGCAAGATTCTACCCGCTACCTGATACAAACTGTTTGCCTTAAACATTTCTGTTGCACCTTTCTGTTTATCTAGATAGTTTTAATTTTATGATTCTATTAAGATATGGAAGATAATCGTTTAATAGTAGATAAATTTTAGACCAAAAATAATCAAATAATTTTGCCTGATGTGATATGATTTCTTTTTTTTTCTTTTCCAGTTGCGATTATTTGACGGCCAAAAAAATTTTCTATTGGTAGTGAATGTTAATTCCAAAACGATCATTTAAATATCTACAATACAATACAATACAATACAATACAAAACAAAACAAAACCCCTTAAGTTGAAGAAAGCAGACAGTTATAATAAAAGGAGGAGAGAACTATGAGTGGTGAAGGGTGAAGAATGTAATATGAAATATGGTACAACTTTTTATGTAATATATCAAACAGATAGCAATGATGGGTAGAAGAAAGAATAAAGTTTATACTATACTAAACCGACAACCACACTTTACTCGAAAAATGAAACGACCTTTTTTTTCTATAAGGATGTTTCAAAGTTCAGAGTCAAACTAATACCAAAAAGCGTTGAAAAAAGACACTATCTAGCATAAAACATCACAAAAGGGATGTTGTGCTTTTATTGCCTTTTCTGCCAAGGCTGAATACACAGCATTTGGGATAAACCAAAGAACAAGGGAAAGTTTATTTGATTCTATGATATATAATCTATCTGGTTTTTATTCTTTGCAAATGTTTTGCTACTTTTAGATAGCATCTTATACCCCTTTTATAACGGAATTAGAAACAAAACAAAAATAAGCTGGAACATGCTCCAACAAACATTTGTATGAAGTTTTATCACAACCAAATCCTCTTGTAATTAATGATACATAGTGGAATCATAGAAAAAGTGCTGGGATGGGGGTAGGGATAAGGACAGGGATAGGCCAAGAGCAAAACAGTTCACGTGCCAGAAAATATGTGTGGATTTTATTTATTTTTACAAATTATTTCTCATACATTGCTTTTTTTTTTGTTGTTTGGAAGGGATAAAACATCATTGAACCTGGTTTGCTTCAATTTAACTTTTAATAAGTATTATTGTTCATATTTTAAGCAAGGTGTAAAAATGGAACCAGCTAGAGAACAGAACGAGAGAAGAGGTAGCGACGAGCCACTCTACAAAGTTTTTATAGGCACAGGAATAACATATGGACCATTTGTAGGACCGAAATACCAGTAAGTTGTCAGTATTATACTCGTTTACATATATTGTTTCGTTGTTTAAGAGTGTGTTATAATTTAGAGAAACGTTTGACATTGACGGCGATACAACGCGAATGACTGTTGAACACGAAAAGTGTATTACAGCCGAAAAGGGAAAGGCACCACGGTTTGTAAGAAGTTCTAGTACATTGAGCGGGTAAGCGATATATGCTACAATTTTCTGGTTTACAATTTAT
>LSSK01000092.1:0-27869 GCA_001969505.1 Zancudomyces culisetae | reverse complement strand
GATAATAATAAAGTAAAAAGATCAAATCACGAGGAGAATACAGGGGAAAGAGCGAGCTGGGGAAAAAGAAATAGGATTGATGAATACAAATAATAGCTAGTAAAAGGAAGTAAGCAAACTTAACGAGATTAAGAAGAAAAGAATTACAAACGATGGTGCATACACCACAACCACAACATGAAGGAGGAGGGGAAAGAGGATATGTAGAGGGGATGAGGTATGGCATGACAGAATCGGTAGGAGTCGGACAGAATGGGGGAGGATATGGAGAGCTTCCAAATGGGGGACACATGGGACCAGAGATGGAGGTGGAGATGGGGCTCCAAGAGGGAAAGTTGGGACGGAAGATGCAAGGAGAGAAAGTGGAGATGATGACGCCGTTGCAAAAACTAAGTTATTACAATGAGCAGGTGTGGACACAAATAGGAACATGTTCAGAGTCGATGGGAGATTTGACAAGAGCAGGAGACGCGTATATGAATGCGCTAAAACACAATCCGTATTCACTGGGGGCACTTCGCAAGGTGGCATTGATACACCGACAGCGGGAGGAGTATGATAGAGCGATAGAGTTTTATAAGCGGTCAATCAACATTGATGGAGAAGATGGAGAGACGTGGGGGGCGTTGGGGCATTGTTATTTGATGAAGAATGAGTTGGAGAAGGCGTTCCATGCGTATAAGCAAGCATTGATGTATTTGAAGGATAAGAAGGAGCCAAAGCTGTGGTATGGAATAGGGATATTGCGGGATTGTTATGGAGAGTATGCAGAGGCAGAGGAGGCATTTACAGCGGTGTTGCAGATGGATCCAGGGTTTGAGAAGGCAAATGATGTGTATTTTCGACTTGGGATTATATACAAGATACGGATGCGATACAAGGAGAGTTTGCAGTGTTTTAACTATATATTGAGAACGCCACCAAAGCCATTGAAGGAGAACGATATATGGTATCAGATAGGAAATGTACATGAGCTGCAAAAGGATTACAAGTCAGCTAGGGCGGCGTATGAACATGTGTTAGCGCGAGATCCAGAGCATTCGAAGGTGTTGCAGCAACTGGGAATGTTGTATATGCGACACGATACGGGGATGTATGGGCCAGAAACGGCGTCAGATTTGTTGGCGCGAGCGGTGAAAGCAGATTATAGAGATGGACAGGCGTGGTATATGTTGGGAAGATGTGGGATGATGATGAAGCAATACAACAGTGCGTATGAGGCATATCAGCAAGCGGTGTATTGCGATCAATCAAATGCATTGTACTGGTGTTCGATAGGAATATTGTATTTCCAAATCAATCAGTACCGAGATGCGCTGGATGCGTATAGTCGGTCGATTCGAACGAATCCATATTTGAGTGAGGTATGGTACAATTTGGGAACGCTGTATGAGACGTGTAACAATCAGATAAGTGATGCAATTGATGCATACAAGCGAGCAAAGAACTTGGAGCCAGGAAATACGGTGGTAGCGGAGCGGTTGCAGCAGCTGCAGTATGCTAAGGATAAGCGGATGACAAGTGCACCAACTGCACCACCACCACCAGTGGATTTGCCAATAATGGATTTCAACAACTTGATAGTGGCGCGAGCGGAGAATGAGGCGCCAGAAAGGACGTTGGGTAGTTTAGGACACCCACCGGTGGTTGGGGGACCGTTAGTATTTCCAGTATCGGGATATGAGAGAAGAGGGAGTGAGGAGGCAAGAGAGCAACCGATGATGCATAAAATAGGTAGTGTGAAGATGCTTAGTGGAAAAGAGCAGTCAGGAACACCGAAATTGACACCGATATCATTACAAACACAAACACAAACACCACCAATGCCAGCAGGAAGTATAGGATCAGGAGAGCGAGGAGGGTATGGATATCCAGAAAGAGGACAACGAGGAAGTGAAGCGATGAGTGAGTATTATCAGCAACAACAACAACAACAACAGCAGCAGCAGCAGCAGCAACAGCAGCAGCAACACCATCGCCATCAGAGTCAACAGCAACAACACCAGGATTATCCAATGCATTCACACCAACACACACAGCAACAGCAACAACAGCAGCAACAACAACAGGTTCAACAACAACAACAACAGCAACAACAATATCCACAACACGTTCATCAACAACAGACTCAACACCCACACCAATACTCTCAAGTTCAACCACCAAGTCAACAACATTATCCACAGCAGCAACAACAACAACAACAGCAGCAGCAACAACATTACCAACAGCAACATCGATTAAAACAGTCAATATCACAAACACAGCCACAGCCACAGCCACCAATATCACAGTCGCAATCACAGCAGCCACAATCACAAACTCAACCGCAACCGCAACAACAGCCGCAGCTACAGTCGCAATCACAGCAACCACAGCAGCAAATTATGGGGGGTAGAGGGCAAATGATAGGCGGAGCAGCTAGCGGAGGCAGCAACAGTAGTGGAGGAAGAGGGGGAGCAGATTCGGGATATGGAATGGGAGGAAGAGGAGGATATGGAGAAAGAGAATACTATGGAGCAAAACCAGAGCCACGGTCGCCATATTATCCGCCAATAACACAAAGCGAAAGCAATATGATGAATCCAGGAACACCAAATCATTATGGACAAAGATCAATGAATAGTTTGGAAGAAAGAGAAAGAGAAAGAGGGAGAGAAAGGGAGAGGGAGAGAACAGGATCAATGTATGGAAAACAAATGACAATGCAAGGACAGGTGCAGGGTCAAGTGCAAGTGCAGGGACAAGGACAAGGACAAGGGCAAGCGATGGTAGAAAGAGTTTTAAAGTCACCAAAAAATGAAGAGTATTATGGATATAATCGACGAGTAAGTGGAGGAGGGCAACAATATGAACAATATGGAGGGATGGAAGAGCAACAGAGAGGAGGAGGGGTAGTAGGAGTGGGAGTGGGAGTAGGAGTAGGATATCAACAAGTGGTCAGCCAAACAACAAGTGTAGGACGGAACAGTGAAAACCAAAGTCCAATGATGATGCGACAGGTAGTAGAAAGACGTACGGAGAGTTTACCAAGCAACAACCCATCACCAATAAGCAACCGAAAAGCACACACACCATCAAGTGTTGAGGTATATTCAGGCACAGCAGGAGACGGGCTAGGAGCAGGATATCGAAGCAGCAACCATCAACAACAAAAATCAGCAGCATCAACACCAATTGTACACAAAGCATATGTAGGACCAATGTCGGGAGCTTCATCAAACTCAGCCAGTGAAACAAAACCGGTGGTACATTCATCACCACTTGTACGAGCTGAAGAGCAGATACAGACACAGACACAGACACAGACACGTGGATATCGTCGGGCGTGGGATAATGAAGAAACTCAGCGAGAAGAAATAACAGCTGTTGTGAATGAACCAGAGTATTCAAGAGAGAATGAAATGGATGTTGATAGACCAAGAAATCGATGGTGGCAAAACAATGAACAAGACCAAAAGGATGGTTTAGAATCTACTTTATTACCTCCATTAGGTTCTATACAACAACAACAGCAACAGCAACAACAGCAGCAGTCAGATAAAAGAGAAGTAGAAACAACAAGTATAGCAGCTGCACCAAAACCTGCAGCTCTAAGACTTCCTTCAACTACCATTTCCTCTCAATACAAACCTACAAACTCTTTTTCTAATCCTCAAGTAGATTCTGATATCGAATCAAAACCAAAACCAAACTCAAATCCAAACTCAAATCTAAGCTCAAACCCAAAACCTGATGTTGAAAGAGACTCCAAAGACCAAACAACTCCTCAACCTACTTTTAATTCTGAAAATAATATTTCTGATTCCCTAAAACGAACCACTTCTTACCCATCATCTCCCGACAAACGTATCAAACTCCAACCTAACAATGACGTTTCATTAAAAGATGATGATTCAAATGCTACTGTAAGGGAAAAGGAAGATGAAAGAGAAGATGGTGAAGTAATTGAAGAGGAAGACGTAATATTAGAATCTGGTATTGGAAAACATGTTGATGGTGAAAAGGAAGAAGAAATTGAAAACTTGAATCAAAACCAAAACCAAAACGAAAAGGAAATGGAAATTGAAATGGAAAAAGAGAGAGAAAGAGAAAGAGAAAGAGAAAGAGAAAGAGAAAGAGAAAAAGATAATCAAGAAGGTTCGGATATTTCCGTGTCTATAGAATCAGCTAAACCCCAATAGTTTATTATTTAAAAAAGTATTTTAGGTAAACGTTTCATAAATATTTTTAACAGTAACAAGTTACTAACTAATAAAACTGAATTGGCTTGATGAGCCGATGCCCAATTGATATGCACATTGTTAAGAAGTGCTCCAATTCCCAACATAAATTGTGATATCACAAACCCAAACGATGTAACAAACAGTATCCGTGGAGTAGCCCCTAATCCACTTTTCTTCATCATTTTGCGGTATCTAAAGTACGTATATGACACCGAAAAGAACGAGCTAATAGCCAATAGCCGGTGGATCAATTGTACACTTGTTGGATTCTCAAACAAATTGTACTTGATTGTTGCCATCGTTCCTGCACTCCGTTTTCGCCACAACTCTTTTGTTGGTGGAAGCAATTCTCCCTCTGTACTAGAACTCATATGTGGGAATGTGCTATTGTAAACCAATCCGGCATCCAATCCCGCCACCATTCCTCCACTCAAACATGTCAATAGAACCATTATCAAATTATGCCGTGTTGCTGTAGATACTCCTTTGTATTCCACCTCCTTGTTGATTTTACCAATCTCTTCCACTCTGCCCTTTTTCACCGCCTTTATCATCTTCATTAATTTATTGTTTGTTCGTATAGTTCTCCATCCATATGTTGCAAATGCAATAAACAACAAGTATGCCATTCCAAGATGCATAGTCAATCGGTACTGTGATACTCGTGGAATTACATAGTCTTCATCTTCCTCATCAAAGAATCGCGAATCAAGTCCTGAATACACCATAAACCATCCAACCCCCCCTTGTAACCCAACCAATCCTCCCAATCCTAATACTTTTCCAATGTTTTTGCGATGGATCTTTCCTCGTGCCAAAAAATATCCAAGTGGCACTAAATACACTAATCCAAACAACCTTCCAATATTCCTATGGAACCACTCCATAAAATATATATACTTGAAATGCTCCATACTTATATCAACATGCACTTTGGAATATTCTGGGTATTCCTTGTATTTCGAAAATTCTACCTCCCACTCCTCCTCGCTTCGTGGTAAGCGGTACCCTGTTAGTGGTTTCCACTCCACCATCGATAGCCCTGACTCTGTCAACCGTGTTAACCCTCCCCAAACAATCAACCCAAAACACATTGACGAACAAAATATTAGCCAGTATCCTACATACTTGCTATCCACATACCCCTTTTTACCCCTCTTTTCTTCTTCTTTCCCTTCCTTATCTTCTCTTTTACTGATCTTTTCTGTTTCTATTTCTATTTCGTTTGAAAACCTTCGTGGATGTTTCCAGCCTTTAATCATTTCAATTATCTTGCTACTACCACTATTACTACCACTACCAACATTTACCTTTTCAATCTCCTCCTTTATTACTGCTTGGGCCGTAGTATTTGTAGTATATTTTCTTGCAAATACTTGGATAGTTTGAATATTAACTACTCGGCTTTCAATCCCTTGAATCCCTTGCTGTGATTTATTCCCAATACCTCCACCTACTCTCAATGTTCTTGTTGAAAAGTTTCCTCCCCATTGTGTTTGGAACTGGAGTCTAGATTTTGGTCCTGCCCTTATTTTTCCTGCTGTTTTTGTACCTTTTGATAAGGATGAAAATACTCGGTGTATTTGACTAGTTTGTACCGAGATACATTTAGGTTTTGAAAGCATCTTGCTTTATTTTTATTTTTATTTTTTTGTATTTTTTATTATTTTTTTATCAATATCTTTTTGATCACTATTTAATCTCAAGTGCATTATTTATTTCACTTTAATTTTCATTTTAATTCTAGTTTTTCTTTATCTTGCGATTTCATTCCCAAGGAAATAATTTGCTGATTAGAAAAATAAAAAGTAAAAATAAAAAGAAAATGAAAATGATAGATTAAAATCC
Organism: Zancudomyces culisetae; assembly: GCA_001969505.1. NCBI lineage: Eukaryota > Fungi > Kickxellomycota > Harpellomycetes > Harpellales > Legeriomycetaceae > Zancudomyces > Zancudomyces culisetae. The sequence goes on along the minus strand of LSSK01000092.1, from coordinate 21,795 downwards.
TATACTCTTTTAAAAGTCATACGATTTATAACCCCATTCATTTATTTTTCTTGTACTTTTAGAACTACAATATGGGCAGAGAAAAACGTCATGTAACAAAATATACCAAATATATTGTACAATAACCTAGTTTTATCCACCTATTTCCATCCTTTTCCCCTAGTCTTTGATTCTTACTTTTTTGTCTATTTGTTGTACATATATGCATTTCATTCTCACCTTTTATACATATACATATACATATACATAATATAATATATATATTTCCTCATTCTCACCCTTTTTATTTTTTCCCCCGGGTCCTCGAAATTTATTCATTTATTTTATCATTTTTATCATTTTTATCATTTTTGTCATTTTATTTATTTTTTTACGTTATACGCTCACCTTTAACTTTTATTTCTGAAAGTATAAGCGTAAACAAAAATAATAAAAACTAAAATACAATTAAATTCCAAGAGCTTTTGGGTTCCTATTAACATGATTTTGAATTTTGGTACATTAATTCATTCACTTTGTTTGTATAATCTTGTGTGCAACATGAAACTTTTAAATTACTAAAAAATATAATAAAATGTAAAAAAATAAAACTAAATAATTATTTTGTTGGATTTTCTATTTACTTTTTCTCTTGATTTTTTTTATATACCCTTTTTATGATGACATTTTTTATTTTATTTTTTCGGATGAATTTTAATTTACTAGATTTTACATTTCATTTCTACTAAATACAACTCAATACAATATAATACAATACACATTACAATACAATAATATTACATAGCTATTAGCAATAATATAATCAGAATAAAAGAAAAAATATTAAATATTTCACAATGCAAAATTGCTATTAAAAGAGTAATACTAGTAGTAATAATAATAATAATAATAATGTATTAATAAAACAAAAACAAAACGTGCAAAAAAATTTTAAAAAAAGCATAAATAAGCACATTAACCATACAAAGCAACACACATACCATCTATTTATCTAGAAATATTCATCACATACAAATACAAACACAAATACAAACACAAACCATCCATACATACACATACAGGTACACACATACACATGAAATCAACACACAATATATAACATTCAACACATGTTACTCCTTTCCTTTCCCACTCCCCCTTTTTTTTTTCCTAGATTTTTTTTTTTAGACAATCTAGGAATGGCGGTAAAAGTGCCTATATACAAAAATTATTGTAGGAGATAAATTAAATAATAAACCTATTTCAAGTAATAAAAAAAGCTCGGCTTCTAATTTTGAAAAAATAAGCTGGAACATGAAAATAAAGGGGGGAGCAAAAAGGAGAAAAGTGGAAAAGTGAACAGTAAAAATAATATAAAATAACAATACTTGAACTTTTAAATAGCTATAACTACAACTACAACTAAAACAACTACAACTACAACAACTGCAACAATAAAAGAAATAAACAAGGTTAGTAGACTAGTATTTAAACACTAGAAATACAAATATAAGGTAAAAATAAAGTACAAGAAAAAATAAAATAAAAATGGAACTTGAGCAAAGCTTGGAACCAACTGTTGCCAAGTTTGATATTCTCTGCTCACACCTATACCAAAGCGCCGATGCACTTGATCGCCAGCGAGCAGAAAAAGAACTAGGCTACTTTTTCCCCACGTTTGTGATTGGAGAGGACCCGAAACAAGTGTGGGAACCGCCGATTAGCGGACAATCATTTATTATTGGGTCACCAACCTCCGAAATGGGCATTGAGGCAATGTCACCGACCCGCCAGGAAAAAGTCTTGAATGTCCATGCCACAATAAAGGCGCCGGTAGATTCAGCACGACATTTGATGTGGTTTCTTGAACAAACTGCGTTGTTATACTCAAAATTTTATTCGATCCATAGACTAAAAGTATTGGTCCAAAACCACGTGGGCACATTTACTTTTGAAGAAAAGCGAACTTTGGGAAAGACCTTGCTGGATTTTATCAAAAAGAGTGGGAATACATTGTCGCGGAATTTAATTCCCGAAATTGGCCAAATCATCTCGATCCTGCTTCTGAGTGAGTGGTATTCTAATGATGATATTGTCGAGCTTTTGGATCAAATTATAAAGTTTTGTACATTAAAGAGAGCGCAGTTGATTGTTGGGCTGCAGCTATTGACGATTATTACTGAGGAAATGAGTCGAGAACATCCACAGAAATATGTTTCTAACCAGAGAAGAGTTGGTAAGTAGTGAGTAGGTGGGAGAAGGGAAGATATTTATTCTTTTATATATATATATAATATATAAAGTTATTCAGATGAATATGTATTGGTAATATGAATTAATGAATAATATGGTATTAATGGTATGGTATGGTATGGTATGGATAAATAGCGACAATGTTTCGGGACCAAAAGATGATACAGTTGTATTTGATTAGTAATGATAATATAGAAACGATTCTGGATGATTTGGCGGGAATAGAAATGGATGGTAGGTTAAACAAATGGTTTATAGAAATATTGTTGAATGAATATTTATATTAGAAGGTTTTGAATGGTTGGGAAAAGGAAAAGTGTAAATAATAAAAACCAAAAAATCAAAAAACCAAAAAAAAAAATAGTACAAGAGAAAGAAATAATACTATTGGAATCACTGCGATTGCAACGGGCGATATTTGCATTTGATTTTGTTGGACTTTCGTATGATGAGGCGGATGATGATATAACATCAATACAAATTCCTGGGGCATGGCGCGATTCGATTAATGGCAAAAAGATAGTCAAGAGGTATTTTGAGGGATATGTAAAGACTGATGGACAAGTGCGGACCATGTTTATGGAGATATTGGTGCTAATAGCATCATTTCGTCGTACGTTATTTGAGGATGAGGTTCGGAAAACGTTTGTCAAGGAGATAATGAAAGGGATAGTTGGGGTGATTGAGGGAGCGTGTGGGTTGGAGGATGTTAATAACTATCATCAATTGTGTCGACTACTTTCGAGGTTCCGGACAATTCATACAGTTACAGAAGTAGAAGATGATGAAGGTGTATATCCGCCGTTTATTGAAAAGGTTACATCATTTTCATTGACAGGATTGTCACTTTGGGAGGTAAGTTTTTATTTATTTTTATTTATTGATATTAATTACAGATCCTAGGAATAATAATAATAATAATAACAATAATAAAATGAATAAATAGTGGTCACAAAACAGTATTACAGCGTTACTTACGTTTTGGAAAAAAGTATCCACGGCAAAAGAGTACAAACCAATAGGACAAAACTCAGAGCTTAGCCAAATAGATGCAATGGTGTTAGAATCGATAAAGAAGATAGTGACAGGATATTTGGTTTCGCTGGTTCAAGCGACCACAAGCTCGGTAACAGATGAAGAAGTGATAATTAGCGTAGAGGAGGTATTGGATCAGTTGGAAATGGTATCGTATATTGCTCGGGTCGCATATGAGAGTTGTGGGAATACATTGTTACAAGCAATCAATAACGTTGCGACACAATATCAAAGTGTGCTAAATACAGCAAGTGGAGGAGATGGAACAAGAACAAGAACAAGAACAGGCAATGATAACGGAGGCGGAAATGTCAATGGTATAGATAGTGGTAGTGGCAATAGAATTGTTAGTCAAGAGCTAGAAATGCGAATTACAGTAGAAGAAGTGCAGCTGGCATGGTTGATATATTCAGCAGGTGCATTTCTATCAGCCAGACAACCATACAGATCGCCTGTTGAAGATGAAGATATCGACGCACAACTTATAGCGACAGTCATCAAGCTAGATAATTTGTATATGATCAGGCTGGCGACGGTTCCAATGCAGTTGCCTGAACAGATGGATTTGGCTTTGATTATGTTTTACCAGAGTTACCGGTCAGCATATCTAGGCGATTCTCCTCAGAAACTGGCTAGATTGTTTGGTAACTTATCTCTGCAGCTGGGCGAAGTTACTATCGAACGCTGTTTGGATATTATGATACAGCGTATTATCCACAATCTGAAAACGTATCCTGCGACTTCTGAGGTTGTGCCAAAGTCGTTGGAGTTGCTATACGAAATGTCAGTTGGTTATGCGACTGTTCGGCAGATAGCCAAGTTGGAAAGCATGAAGTTGCTGTTGGACAACCATTCCGACCCTTCACTTCTCTTTCTCAACTCTACAAAAAGTTACAAGCTGAGATCGAGATACTATGCCTCGCTATGTCGGACGCTGTTGGTATCTGATGTTAGTTCCGAGCTGCTTTTCAAGTTTTTGGAGCCTTGGAGCCAAATAATTGATGAATTCGAAGCGAATATGCAAAACAGAGTTTATTTTGCTCAGCCAGAGACTGGCATACGGTTGGTGCGGCTTTTGCAGGATTTACGGGGTTTTGTTTCTGCTTTGACATCCAAGACTTCGTTTATGGTGTTTTTTGAATGGGTTTTTGACTTTAGGCTGCGGATTCTAATGGATATTGTGTCCAAAATCTACACCGACGACATTGAAGTTCGAACAGTCTTTCTGAAATTTATACGCGAATATGTTTATAACAAATCTCAGCGTCTGCAGTTTGATACATGCTCGCCTAATGGCATTTTGATGTTTCGAGATGCCAGTGAAATCATTGTACAGTTTGGGTTGATGTTGCGTGAACGGGTAATGGATTTTTCTGTGGCGTCGGATCTTTATAAACTTAAACTCAAGCCTATAGCTGTGTGTTTTAACATTCTAACTTATTTGCTTTCTGGAAGATACGTTGCTATTGGTGTAATGCCAATTTACAATGATCCTGCCCTTGGAAATGCGTATGCCATTACTCTAGAAATGTTGCGATCTGTGCCAATTGCCGAGATTATGGCTTATCCCAAATTCTGTACTGCTGCTCTTAATATGTTGGAAGTTCTGCTTGGTCCACAAAACATTTCCTTGCTTTCTATAGATGCTCTTTCTCTCAATTATATTTTGAATGTCTTTGTTGGTGCCTTCCAGTCTGCTGATTCTGCTGTTTCCTCTCCTGCATGTTCGGCTCTTGATCGATTGGTAACTTTTACTATTGAACATAACACTGAATTGTTTATACATAGACTCGCAATTGGAAATCGAGATCAGGAACAGCAACAACAACAATCCCAACAACAACAACAACAACAACAACACCAACACCAACACCAACACCAACAACAGCAACACCAACAACAGCAACAACAACAACAAAAAGCAACACTTAAGCATCGTAGTAGAACCGGGTTAGTTCCTTCATCAACATCTATTTCCAAACTGCCTACTAATTGTCAAGACATTGCATCGTTGTTTTCACAGCTGGCTGAGGTTCAAAGAAGATTGCTCATCTTACTCTACAACATTATTTTATTTGAAGACCGAAAAAACGACTGGTCATTCTCACGTCCACTATATTCTCTTGCCGTTTTGCACAAACAAACTCTTTTTGACCACTCGACATTTGTGGTGCAGCATCAACAGCCCATTGAACGAAGAGAGTTGTTGGTAAAACTTATTACTCCTATTTTGACTTGTACGGAATTTTCGAATTTGTTGACATCGAGCAGGGATAAATTCACTCAGGCTACGACTCAGTTCAAGAAAGAATGTATTGCTAATAACGTATCTCTGATTGTTCCCACCAATCAGAATAAGGGGCCCGATGTCTTTGACTTTACTTTGTTGAATTCCAAAATGACTACTGAATAAAGTACAAGTGGGAATTGGTTATGATGATATATAATTCTTTACTATTTTTCTTTTTCTTACGAGATAATTTGTAAAGTTAATAAGAGTCATATATGTATATTTAAAAAGGTAAAACATATCATGTTTGGTATGTGTACTTGGCGATATTTATACGTTTGTTTTTTTTTGTTTTATTTTTTTTATAGAAATTTATTTACTTTTATTTTGCAATTTCGATTAATTAAAAGGGGTTTTGTTATGAGAGTTAATAATAGTTCAATACAATACAGCATAGTATAAAAAATATAATAATTTGAATATACAGGGTTTGAAATATAAATTATCAAAAAAAATAAAATCAATTAATGGAATTTGGATCCACGACTTTTAGAGCTAAAAATAAGATAATAGAAATAGAAAATAGAGTAGAATAGAATAGAATAGAATAAAAAAGTAAATAAATAAATACCTACTAAAAGCTGGAATAATAAAGTAAGAAGTTTTGGAGCTATGGAAAAAAGCGAGAAAATGAAAAAGGTTGTAAAAGTAAGCGAATTCGAGATTTAAATCCAAGATTTTCTTCCCTTCTCCCCCTCCCTCTTTCTCCCTTTCTTTTCTTTTCCTTTTTCTTTTCCTTTCCTTTCGTTTCCCTCTCTCCCACCTTTTCACTCTTCCATTTTATTTATTACTTATTATTTATTAAATGTTATTTATTTAGGATAAAAATGTGGAAAAATGAAGAGTAAAAACAAAACAAAAGAGAAAATCATTTCATTAACTGAATTACTAGACAAAAGTACCGCACAATTTGGAAACTCGAGTAATTTCGATAACACCAACACTCTGTTCAAACAGGGACATTTGAGATTTGAATCCGAAAGTATCTCGCCAAATACAGGTACAGGTACGGGTACAGGTACGGGTGAAGGTAACCAATCCCCTATTTCCTGCAACTATTACTTGCTTGGGACGTTTTCTGAGCGATTCTTACGTCAAGATCCGGATTTGGTATCGGAATCGGAATCGAAATCGGAATCGAAATCGGAATCGGAATCGGAATCAAGCAATTTTGAATCCAAAACAACCAATTCTCATCACCATTCGGCAGGTATCTCCCTTGTGTTTACCGAGTATAACCTTACAACCCACAACCATGCTCATAGTCATGCTCATACTGATACTGATACCCATACTAAATCAGCCAGTTTTTGTACTGTGAATAACTCCAACAAATGTACTGGTGGCCGAACGGACAATGTTGGGAAGAGTATCATAGTTCAGCTAGCCAATTATTGCCATCAGGAGGGCCTATCAAATGCCACTGCTGGTAAACAATTCGAAAGCAGTAGAAATACACTTACTACAAACCATGATATTGATTCAGATCCTGGTTCCGACGTTGATCTTGATTACTGTGCCTGTTGTTTTTACCACATTAATCAGTACAAAAAATGTAAAACCTGTATTTCCTCAGATAACGAAGATTCTGAATATGATAATGTTAGTATTAGTAAAACTAAAAATAGAAATAATAGTGGTACAAATGATAGTAATATAAACCTTTATTTGATTACAAAGTACAAAGTTGTCTCGAATTTTACACAACAGCAAACAAATAGAGTAACTCGGATTATTTCCAATAAACAAAAAAACAGGAAAACAGATACCAATATTGAGGTTGATATTGATAACGGTAATGGTAATTATAATGGTAATCATAATGGTGAGTTGCAAGAGATTACAAGTTGTGCAATTTTACAAATATATGATTTCGAACTTGTTTCCATACCCCTGGCATTACTCGGAAAAGAACCCAACACACCAGAACTAACAGTAAAAGATACTTCTTCTAACTGCAAACAACAAAAAGAAGAGAAACAACAAAAAGACGTCAGTAATTTTGTTTCCGAGCCATCAACTTCAAACTCACCATCAAAATCAACAGAAACACCCGATAATGCTTCTCGTTTCAAGAGACAAAAATTACAAACACCTAAAAGTACAAACAAACATAGTACCACAAATTCTACTCGATCTAGGCTGTCATTTGGTTCTCCGACTTCAATTGATAAACTCAGTTCTATTAAATTCTTCAATAATTCGATGGAATATAAAAAATCAACTTCTGAATTGTTGCTATGGTATATCAATCTTGATAGGAACACTAGGACTAACATTAATATTAATGATAATGATAATGAAAATGATATCGTTACACTACCTAACGACCGAGGAACATACTCTCAATTCAAGGCGTATCTTTTGAACCGAGTCGTTGAACTAGTACAAAAACATTATCAGAGTCAAAACCATAATGATGTTTCGTCTGGGTATAATAATTATATTTATAATCAAGAGTATGGATATATTGAGGGCGAAGCCTGGAATTCCTATAACACTCATGGCGAAACAAATGAATACTATTGTGGCGATAGTAGTGGAATAGTAAATAGTGATAAAACCAATAATCTTATTTTTGGAAGAATACTTGCAAAGAGTAACATTTTTTACACAAATATTGTTGATGAAAAATCTGAAAAGAGTAATGGTGAGAGTGGAAGTCGTTGGAAAAGAGTATTTGTTGTTGAAATTTTAGATTTATTATCTTTTGAAACCTCAACTCAAAAACAGCAACAGCAACAACGACAACGACAACAACAGCAACAGCAACAACAACAACAACTAAACTCTTTCTTTGCAATGAAAAATTTCTTTAATCGACAAACTACAAACATAAATGATTGTGTAGACCATGCTACTGAAACAGAAAACAATACACAGACCAAATATCTCTATTTTGAAATCGGTGATAGTAACACCAACCCGGAAAACAATGATCCATCTGTTCAAGAAAATTGTCTAGAGTGCTATTATCCAAACTTGTACATTGGTAGTCTTGTGATGATCAATTCCTTGACACCAGTTCGATTTCAAAGTTGCATGGACTGTAAGCTTTCCACTTCAAACATGGCAGATAACAGCCATGGTGATTATCCCAAGCCATTTATTGGTTCATCCTCAGATCTTTATTATAAAGCGTCTCTAGACGACCAGGTTTATTTTGTATCATGCATTTTTGAGACCAAGAGTTGTGTTACCTCATACTTGGGACCATATGTACCCGCACTCAACTTCAAAGATCTTCAGGATACTAACTCTGCAAATGTTAACGAGAATCAGCAAACACTTGTTACACCAAACTTGAATCCTGATCAGAGCATTATTGGCAACAAAATCGACAACAGAATCGATATACTCGAAAACTCGGGCTTGGTAAAAGAATATTCTGGAAAAATAACATGTGTTTTACAAAAAAAACTCGGTATATTTACTGTGGATAATAAATTCGTTGTAATTTCTCCAACACTAACGCAAAATATCGTTAGAAAAGGCGTTAAAAATCAATTATCTACACAATTTAAAGCACCTCTCCTGCATTATAATACCACATTTCCACCTGAAGTTGGCTCAAGAGTTACATTGTACAACTACCACATTTGTAGATTTGCATGTACTAATCGAGATCGAGATCATGCTCGGAAATGTGGGTGTAGTTATGGTTTGTTTGGAGATAAGCGTGCACCAGGTTGTGTACTATGGGGATGGAAGTCAATTTTACTCGATTACAATGCAATTCAAAAGTATAATGGACAACTTGTATTTTTATGCTCTTGTAGTTTAAAGAGTTCAGTTTATATAGAACCTAGAAATGACAATCACCACAACAAGGGTTCTACTAAAGATCACAATACATGTGACAGGATTATGGATTTTACTACCAGTCTTTCAAAACTTCAAAATGCGAATGATGATAATAATTCAAGAGTATTTGATGATGTTGAGCTTGTTTCATACCTGGAGAATAACATGTCTTCAAGTTTGGAGATTCTAGAATTTGTTGAAGTGTACTCAATTATTTCCAAAAAGTTTAGTGTACCTTTTTTATTCTCAAGTAATGATCGAAGCCGTCCAGGCTGGGAAAGAGCATTGAGCAACAACTGTATTTCGGTATTATCAAATCAGCAACAAGATGCCTTTACCAGTAAAAGTCTATCGTGTACAGGAGTAATTAACCTACAGGGGCATATCAATTCAGATACTCAATGTATGGAAAGTTTTGTCACTCATAACCGAATAGAGCCGAATGAGAATATTGGAGCAGTTACGACATTAGGATACGTAAAATATAAGATGACTACTTTTGGAATAACAGTTTCCAACATTCTTAATCGAGATTACATTTACAATCTCAATAGAAACACTAATACCAATTCAGGAATCAACTTGCCTGCTGGATGCAATTCTTTGCGGTATACTGAATTTGAGAATAAAATATCGTTTCATACAAGTAAATTTCTAGAAAGCGAATTGAATTTAATCTTTAATAAGGATGAACTTGGATTATACAACAAGACTCTTTGTGGATTATTGAAACGAACTACTAGAAAAAATGGGTTTATGAAAAGAAAGGAACGAATCCAGTTTTATTATCTATCAGATGCTACCGCAAAATTATTAGTACTTGTTCTTGAAGATGATCTTCAACATAAATCCAACAGCTCACATTCAAATTCACATTTAGATTCTCAATCTTCTTTTTCCTTTTCCTCTCCATACTACTACTTGGCACAACCAAAAGAAGATGGTCTAGAGTTGAAAAATAACACTAGTAATAGTAATGACAATAACAATAGTAATGAATTCAACAGCGAGACTATTGGTGATAGATTTCATGGTAATGCCTTCATGTGGTCAAATTACAATATTGCATATTTCCACAAGAGCAAATTCAACAAGTTTTTTAAACAAAACGAACGAGGAACCTCTAATACACACACCAATGATACTTCAGGTGGTTTTAATAGTCTACAATGCTGCATTGTCGTCAATGCATCGGATGCCAGACTTGTTTATAACCTTGGATTAATTAACAGGTTTAGGGATACGAGTATTTTTGAACACAGGGATAAAGGGCATCTAGGGTATTTTATAATCCCGTCTCAAAAACGCAATAGAAGTAAAATTACAGGCAAAAATAACCGCAACAAAACTCAAAACAAACAAATTAATCATAACGAACAAGCTCAAGCTCAAGCTCAATCTCAATCTCAATCTCAAGCTCAAGCTCAAAATTATGTTTTGGCGTTTGTGTTTTTGATACAACCAGATGATAATTTTCAGAATTATCTTGGTCACAATGTTTTCAAGTACAAAAAGATTGGGTATTATAAAAAGGTCTTGATCAATAATCTGACATATGCCAAAAGTGGCAGGTATCTTGGATACATAAAGAAATGCGCCGAAACTGCCCAAACTAAAAACACAGCAGTATCCAGTAGCAAGCAAAGAAATGTAAATATAATCAAAGAATTCGGATTGATTCCCGTATCTGCTATTTGCAGGGATCCTGACCAAGCTAACAATACTGTATTTGCAAACCAGCTTATAATTAGAAACGACACGATTGTCGAGTTCAACCCAGAACACTATGAACTTCAAGAAAAGTTGTTTCGCATGTCTGTTTCTCCAGCCAAAGAATACCGTAGACCGCGTATTGATTTTTACGATGTCTTGTATTATTTTTCGAATTCGGATTCACAAAAAATCTCGGTCAGCGGTAAAAGTAAAACCAAACCCGGGATGACCAAATCCATTCAACCAAACTCTGTAATCAACATTACTGGAATCGTTGGTTCTGTTGAAATGGTTGTTAGCAGGTTTACCAATAATGACCAATCATCATTCCAAAGCAATAAACCAAATAGTTTTAAAGAAACTGATAATACTGACAACCAAGTACCACATTCCCTCAAACTAGTTCTTTTGAGTCATTTTGGTGATCATACAAGAACCTTTATATATCTTACACTCTCAGATTTTACATTTCATGTGGTGAAATTTATCTTTAAAAATTTCAAGATCAAAGTATCCAATTTACGTGTTTTGTTTTCTTCATCATCAAATCACTACTATTGTGTCCCTACTGGTGCAACTGTCTTTACAATACTCGAAGATTTCTCAATTTCTCAATCAACAGTCTCTACACCAAATGAACATATGAATCCTCATCAGCAACTTTACCCCAACCCATCTTATAAATCTCCTAATGATATGCGTGCCATCACGTGTGCTCCAAGTGACTCTTATCCAAAACCAACATCATTTACAACTGTAGATGGGTTCGAAATTTCAGATCGGCTAATCGATACAGCCATACAGCTTGATCGGGTTGTTGAGTTTCACCTTTCTATTATTTGCAAACATTGCAAACATCTCGTTTCACTAAATTGTTTTGTACACTGCTTTTCAAACCTCGATGGATCAGTTGCTTCTTACACAAATGATAACAACAATAGTACCAGCGATAGACTTTCTACTATCGATACGTTGTTTGAAAAGGCCATCCACAATCAACATAATCAATCAAAGGATAAGAATGCAACGAATGATCAATCCCAATTGCTGTATTCCAATTTTATCTTGAAACCACTGCTAGTTTGTACAGTCAGAAACACGATCATGACCACTACTATTGATAATAATACATATTTTGCCCATTCAAACTCAAACTCATACTCAAACTCACAACCGCGACAACAAGATGAAAGTACAAAAAGCGTGATTGACTTGAAAACACATTTCTATGGATGCTACAAGATCGAAACCAGTAATACACCGTTCATTTCAACGCTCTTGTCGTTTGACTACACCATTTGGAAATCGTTATCGGTTGATATGGTTTACCACGGTATCAACAAGTACATCTACACACATAACGCGTTTAATTATATTTCAAATATCCATTACCACTACTTTAATACCCCTATCAACTCTCCATCAACCAGTTCTAAGGACGGCAAATTATACTTTAGTAATGGTAGTAGTAGTAGTAATGATAATACTGGTGGTAGAGATCCGGTCAGCCATATTACTGGCTGCTGCTTTCAAGAATACAATAGCTTTAACCAACAATTTACAAAATCATATTGCTGTGCCACACCCACAACACATTCATCCATACCAAACTCGATACAAATCACCAACCAAAGAATATTTGCTTTATTTTCCCGTTTTATAGAGTTGTTACTCAAACGTCCCGTCCTATACCAATCAAGATTCATTTGCTCAGCACAGCTCCCTCCATATGTTTCGGATCTGCTTTCTAGATGTGTCAGCTACCAGGACCTATTAGCCTTACCTACTATTACTATCGAGTTGTTCACAATTAGACCCGTAACTTGCAGGGAACTATTTCTACATTATATGAATAACTAGCTTTACACCCTTGTAGTTATTCCATTAGATTTCATCACTACGTCTTTTGACTGTGTATTTTTAAAACTATTTCTTAAATATGAATTTTTATGTAAGTTGATCGATGTTTCTCTTTTTGTTCTAGATTACTTTTCAAAAAATGTGTAATATGACACAATATATTATTATCTAGAGTACTCTTGGTTTCAAAAGTTTAAGCCACCCCCTCTCCTTCTAACAATAGTTTCTATATTTAGTTGGAATCTTATCGAGAATAAGAGAGGGTCAGTTTGGTGATGTACAATTGGATTATATAATACCTTAATAAACAACCTTTCGGCTATTTACCATGTGTTTTTATACTATTTCTCTTTGATCATTGTTACTCAATGTTATATTACCAAAGACTAAATATATATGTGGTAATGGTGTAGTATTACATGATCAATTACCACATACCGGAATTTTAAATAAAGAATAATTTTGGCGCTTTTATAAGAACTATGAACATGCAAGCTAATAATAGAAAGAAATCGGGCTTCTGCACCTTTTTGTACTATCCCTCCCCCCACCTTTTCCCCGCCATTTCTCTCGGGCTTAAAATCCAGGATTACAATGAGAAAAGAACAAAATATACTAAAGCCACTTACTTATTTTTAGTCAATACATTCAAAAAAAAAGAATAGAAAAATAAAAGGAAACAAAGTGAAATAACTGCAAAACAACGATAATACCCGGTTTGTTGGATACTTCATCTAAAAATACACCTATCTCGCCCCAGTTTGAGGAATGTGAATGGTATCAAAGATTCATCCATTCGTGCAACGCTGTTTTTCTGGTCACGACTTTACGGAAAATGTGTTGTTCCATTGTAAACAAAAACAGGACGAACATAAAAAAAGGGTAGAGAAATGACTCTAAACTCTATTATTTTCGCTTGTTTAACCAAACTTGTTCTCTATGGCCTTTATAACCATATTTATTTTTTTTTACATCTCGAGTAATAGAGATGGAGAGAGAGCATGGTACGTGTAAATTGGTGGATTAGCTCTAGCGTAAAGTCAGTTGATTGTGTTTTACTGTATTTTTCACGTTTTTTTTCTCTGGTGGGGGGTTTAATAGTACCTGAATGTAAAACAAAAAAAATGGCAGTGTGCTTTCAAGAGTAAAAGGTTTACTTTAACAAAAAAAAAAAGCTATCAATTTTTGCTTTCCCACCCACCCCCTCTCCCTCTTATCTCTCTCTTATCACCCCCTTTCCTCTTATTTCTACCTTTATTTTTGAAACTGAGCGGAGGAAGTGAGTACTGTTGTTAATTAAACAATGTGTGTATTATCACAACCTCATAATTGTCTTCCAGTCAGAATAGTTATTATAAACCTTGGACTTGTTATCTCTAAATATATTAACATGTTTAGTAAATGAACAATTTTTTTAATTAATACCATTAGTTTCTTGGTTTTCAAATAAATTTTGGCAAGCAACAATAATTGCTGCTAATTTTGTTCACAATTTCGTTGCTCAGTAAAGCTTATTTTTATTCATTCTAGTTTATTGCTCAATGGATTTACCAAATAAATATCACATAAGGCTTTTATAAGACTTAAAAACCGATTTAAACGCTTGGTTGCTTGGTTAGCGAATCCCATTGTAAGCTGTACTCTATAGTACACCAAGTTGCAATTGTTTTTATACACTCACGTAATCTAATTTTCCAAATAACCCTAATGTAGTAATTATAATGTGAAAATAAAAAAAATTTTAATTAGCCGCAAAATTTCAAATTCAAAAAAATTTTTTTTTGCTTCCGAAATTCTCGCCACTAAGAAAGTCAACATTTAGCTAACATCCCAAGAAATTAACGGATAGAAATAAGATTCAAAATTGGAAGAATTGGTCCAAAAATATTGCAAAGCATTTAGCAAAAGTGAAAGCAAAAGCAAAAGTAAAAATAATCATAACAAAAACAAAAATAACAACAAAACGTGAGCCTAATTTTTTTATTTGTTTCTTTCCTTTTAGAAGTTGGCATGCTTGAGAAAACCTATAAAAAGAATTTATTTTTCCAAACACACATATTTCTATTTTGTTTCTTCTCAAACTTTTTTTTATATAGAAATTAATTTAAATAGAAAAAATGATCTGTGGTATTTATTCAAGTGAGTTGCCGGACCTAGAGTTGATTGCGAGGGGAAAAGTAAGAGATTTGTACAAGGTTGATGAGGATTCTCTGCTATTTGTGGCTACCGATCGAGTTAGTGCCTACGATGTTATCATGAAAACTTCGATTGAGGGAAAGGGCTGTATTCTTTCACAAATGAGTATTTTTTGGTTTGATTGTCTAAAAGACATTGTCCCAAACCATTTAATCACTGCAAACGTCGACGAGATGCCAGAAAAGTTGCATAAATACCGAAATGTGATTGAACACAGATCGATGCTGGTAAAGAAGCTCAAGGTGTTACCAATAGAAGCAGTGGTTCGCGGATATATCTCGGGGTCTGCATGGGCAGAATACAAGAAATACGGGACAGTCAACGAAATCAAAATGCCAGAAAACATGAAGGAATCGCAGAAATTAGAAAAGCCAATGTTTACACCCAGTACCAAGGCCGAACTCGGTGCACACGATGAATATATTCATCCAGATAAAGTAAAAGATATTATTGGTGAAGAGTATGCCAAACAAGTAGAAGAAGTTGCTGTGCAACTGTATGAAGAGGCATCCGAATTTGCCGCTAAAAAGGGAATCATCATCGCTGACACCAAGTTTGAGTTTGGTGTTGATAGCCAAGGAAAACTGTACTTGATTGATGAGGCTTTTACCCCAGATTGTTCAAGGTTTTGGTCTGCTAAGGACTACAAGGTTGGAAAACCGCAGCTTAGCTACGACAAACAATATTTGCGCGATTTTCTGGAAAGTGTTGATTACGACAAGACTACTCCCATTGACCTGCCACCAGTTGTTGTTGAAAACACTCTCAAGAAATACATAGAAGCCTTTGTCAAACTTACTGGAAACCGTCCCATTTTCTATTAGATGTATATTTAACTTTTAATTTTTATTTTCACTCTCACTCTCACATTAGCAACCACACATTTCTTTTTGTTTTGTGCAGTGATATAAAGCAATAAAGACCAAAGATTCACAGAATATTTTCAATATCTTCTACCATTTTGTAGCTTGTGTTAAGCGCGGGACTATGTAGGCTGGAATGACTGAACTTTTATATCTTTATAGTTTTATTTTGCTATTTTTTGGGGGTGGAAAGATTTCTAGCTGCGGGAAATGATTGCGAATAAAAAAAGACAATCAACTTTGAAAACTTGTTAATAGATAACAAAGCCAACAAAACCTAAAACAAATTTTGCACAAGGAAGGGGGAAGGCAAGGATGCGATGCAATAGGAGTGACTGCCGATTATTTTTATTTTTTTTTCTGACTTCCCTCTCTCTCCTCCCATCTAGTTGGAGCTTATGATGAAAACCCCATCAATTTACAAGTATTTTGTAATTAAAACAGATAAAACGCACAGAATCAATTGGTGTTGTAAACTGTGGCCACAAAACCAGCCCGAAAATTATTAGCTATTTTGGGTTACTCTGTTACCAGCAACCGGCTAGATATATATATGTAAAGAGAGCGTGAAGAGTACTATAATGGAGAAAAACACAAAATTTACGACACTGGAGGTTTCAGAAGTGGTAACCGAGGGTGCACCACTAGAAAATGATTTGAGTTTTATAATTGCGGTAAGAGCGTTTCCCTTTTCCTCTCTAATTTTTTAAAAAGAAAATGACCTTAACCCTTGTATTTTTATTTGTATTTGTATGGCACGAAAAAAGAAGAATGTTATGTTTACTAGTTCATTTAATCTATTCGAATAGATAAATGCATTGGCATCGGGGAATAACCCAAACAAAATATCCAATCTTGTGGAAACCAGAGTAAACGAAATCAAACAACTCGAAAAACAAGTAAACTTTGTAGAAAGAGCTAGGGAATCGTTGTTCAAGACAATGTCGCTTATGGGGACACCAAGGGTGAGTATTTTCTCATTTATGTGTTTTATACGAAATTGTGTAAAAGTTTAGCGCAAACAATGATTTTATTAAC
The DNA here is from genome assembly GCA_001969505.1 of Zancudomyces culisetae. Taxonomy (NCBI): domain Eukaryota; kingdom Fungi; phylum Kickxellomycota; class Harpellomycetes; order Harpellales; family Legeriomycetaceae; genus Zancudomyces; species Zancudomyces culisetae. The sequence continues at coordinate 4,764 of LSSK01000092.1, read as the reverse complement.
ACATTATATCTTTTTCAATGTCAAAATAAATAAATAAAAGGCAATGAATGGTATTTTTGCAGTTTTAAAGGGTGTTGATGAGCAGGTTAAATCGCAAGTTTCCAACAAGCAGTTAAGGTATAAAAAAAAGGCAAAGATAATTGAAAACGATACGTTTGTATTTCATTAAGTTGAGTTTTGTAAATGGTTGATATTGATGGCAATTTGATAACGCATAGAGGTAAAGAGGTGCAGGATTATTCTCTAATGAATCAGAGGGGAAGAGAACTCTTTGATAGGGTATATACTTCACAAGGTAGGCCCAGTCTTGACATGATCCATTTGTTGATAACATTCATACTACATTGGTGTTTGTGAAAAGCGATTTTTACTTAACGTGTATTCCCAATATACGATGAAAATAGCCGACAAGATATACAAGGGAATCAATCAAAGTTATCCCGATTTGGCAGACTTTGTTGTTACAGGTAATGGCCATTCTTCTCATAAGCTATACCCATAGTACAATTATTTTACTGCTCTGATCTGTCAAAGTAAAATAAAATAATCGAAAAAAATAGAGTTTTATGGTAAAATGATGGGGGATATGCGGATAATCAATGCAATTGAAACCGAACTTTGTTTTATCGGTGCCCTCGTTCCACTCAATGTACCAACACAGCTAAAGAGTCATGTGCTTGGTGCACAGAAATTGGGTGCCAGCCAAACCCTAACGACAGCCGCCCTGAATGTAGCCAAACTGATTCTTACCAAACATCTCTAGCATTTTTTTTCTTGGTTTTTGATACTTTTGATTTTTAGTCTTGAACAGATTAGACTAAAGAATGAATGAGGAAAAAAACAAGCTCTCCCGAGTGAGCATTTATATGTAATGCAAAAAACTAGTTTTTCACTCTAATACTTTTTGGTTAGATTTTGGTGCTGAATTAGAATCAATATAAATCGAGTATTTTTTTATGTATAAAATACGTTGCTGTTATCTTTGGTGATAAATAGTGTTATTCTTTCCAGCATTACCAGAGAACGGGTTTGTTGATATCTGAGTCAGTGCTTCAGTTTTATGTTCTTTCATTTTTTTTATTATACAATAGAGTATTCCAAAAGTTTGAAAGATTGGGAACAAGTATATCAACAATTTTTTTTACGGCTATAAAATGGTAGACATCACAGACAACCTTCCTTTAGTATGCATTAGACTGTTCTGAATAAATTTATATTTTCAGTATAGTATCTTTTAGTTATTTAAAAGTCGCCTTATTACTTTTAGAATAAATGATCGATTCCCCTTTATCCACCTTTTTCTTATTTTTCTCAATATATAAAAACTAATCCTTAAAAAGTTTTGTCATTTTAGAAACAAAAAGTGTAAGCTATTGCGAGCAATTTTCCCTTTCAAAATGCGCTATTGTTTTTCTACTGACATGCGATTTTAATCTGTCATAATGTTGTAAATAGTATATCAGTTTACATTGGCAAGTAAAAGCACGTAACTTTATTTTTCCATAGTTATTACTGTTTTGTTGGTTAAGAAGCAAATAATAATTGTTAAAAATAATAACTACTAAAAAAAATCAACCTGTGCTTTTCTATCATGTACTTGTTGTACGACATTTTTGTACCACAAAATTTCATCGGGCTCATTTTCCGCCTCGCAACTGTTGGATGGGACCTGACGAGCTAAGCGACAATTACTTCCATAGTGTCCTTTTTTATTGCAATTCCAGCAAACTATTTCTCTTTTGTTTCTTGGCGTTTGGTTTCTGCAGTGTGAATATCCCTTCTTATGTTTATTTACGTACTTTCGTTCTACTAACTCTGGCTTATCTTGAGTTCCAAATTGCTGTCTGTATCCCTTGGAAAAATTACCGAGTTCTTTGGTACTCCTTTTTGGTCTTACGGTATTATATTGCTTCTCCACAGATCTTCTCATTATCCTAGTTATTGATCGATCATACTCCCTGATGCTCAGCATTTCAATGATATCTGATAAATCAAAACCGTTCTTTAAGGATACAAATTGTCTGTCCGTACTGTTCAACAAATGATAAGCTTTTTCGGTCATTACCTTTTTATCCCTTATATCCAATATTTCAAACAATTTCATTAACTCACCAAAACTCTCAACTGTATCCTTTGAATATAAATTAAAATTTTTTAATCTCATTTCAGCGTTGTAAACTCTCTCACTGTTTTTGAAGCATATGAGAAAATGATTACAAAACTTCTCATAGTCAGTATGAATTTTGCGTAAGTAATTGAACTTTTTCTTTGCTCCTGGTCCGATAAAGCTATCCATAATGCTCAACAAATCTTCAGTAGTCACTCCCGTTGCATAAGTCTCAACATATTTATTGAATTGTTTAATAAATCTTTGAGGAGTATCATTCGGATTGTTATTAAACTCCATCGGTTGGGGATATATCATTTTTGGTTCATCTTTTGTCTTTTCTTTGATTAAAACTGCTGCAATTCTTTTTACGCTTTTTTCTAAATCTTCATTATCAGATTTGGCGTCTAGCATACTTACTCCTTTAAATATATTAACCTCCTTTTGATCCTTCTGGGTGTTTTCTTTAGATGATCTTTCTGGACTATTTTCTACAATTTCAAAATGTAACACCTCCAACTTTTTTTCCAGATTATTGTTAAACGCCTTTGCCACAAAAGTTGGCTTTTCGTTACAGAGCACTGGATTACATGATTTGATGCTGCAGCTACTGTTTTTACTACTACTTTTGTGACTTGGTTTCGAACTGTTCGGTGTATCTTTCTTTGGTGGAGTTTTCTGATTCTGCACGAACGTAGTTCCAGAGTTACACGTTCTCGCCACTGGTGCATTTTGCTCCTTAGGTTGCATCTTTGAATAGGCAATTCTGTTAACCATCCTGTTGCTGACACCATGTTGGGTGGAGTTGGGCGTAACCCCATCTTCCTTCAGGTACTTCAATCGAAAAAAAACATGATACATAGGATCGGAAAATGTGTCCTGTGGTACCTTAGGTTCTACTTCCGTAGAAGTCACTTCAGAGAGATCACTATCAGATGAATATCGATCTTCATATCTAGTTTTCTGGGTAGACGCTGCTTTTAAATTACTCGTGAATCCTGACATTTCTTGATTTTGAGATTTTCATAGTTTTTTTTTCTGTTTTAAAACGTAATATTTATTAACTAACCGTAGCACTATTGCAAGTAAACTTCTAAATTAATCTAAACCTTCAACCTCAGTTTACAATTACTATTTATTTATCTTACTTTCTTTTCCTTCCTAAAACTACTAATGAGCTAAAGAGTATCTTAATGGGGTTTTTTTATCTTTATTTATATTATTTTCTTACTATTACTTAATTATTTAATACTATATGATTGTTTGTTTATCCTTTTTTATTAGTTATATACTTTTATCCGCTTTCTTTGTACATATTCGGTCTCATTTTCCATACTTGTGTCTAATTTTAAAATTAACGGTATACTAATAGCGATAAATTCTTAATATAGTGGATTTAATTTTTGTTCTGAATAATTTAGTCATTATTCAGGATCAAGAATTAAATTCTTATTTTCAATTGTCAATATAATATTTAAAATTAATCATTGTTCACGATTGCATTTTTCAAAAAAATTTAGTTTCCCATGTATTTGAATTTTTTGGTTTCGAAAACCCAGGCACACAAATCGGTATCTTCTGCTGAAGCGTCAACGGTTTAGGTGAAATAATCCTCAGATGAAGCAGCATTGTCAGCTGGAAGGGCTTCCTTCTTCTCGTCAGTACACTTTCGGTAGGCTGGTGAAGCGAAATGTCTACTAATGTCTGGGTAAGCAGGTAAGGAAGTTTTCCAAAGTTCTTTATTTGATTCATTTGTAGCTTTATAGGACCGACGTTTGTTCTTGGTCTTGGAGTGATTGCAGCATTTATTGGAAATATAGCGACTGCGACAGTGGGAATACTAGTATTGACTTTACTATTAGGTATATTTAGTTTTAAATAGAGTTGTGAGTAGTTTAATACAATAGTATGTAATGTTGTATATAAATAACTACGACATATGCTTTATTATGACACTTGAAGAAATACCATCTGTTGGTTTTTTTTGAAGTCAATAGATATTTTGAACAACTTACACATCCCCCCTTTCGACTTTTTTCTATGATCATCTTTAACTTGTGTTAATGATATCTAGCTGTATTATTTTTAACTAATTTGTAAAAGCGTTCTAATTTTAGAAAGCCAGGAAAGCATCTTCACTTACAAAAACATTAATGAATCAAAATATTCTAGAATGTGATATATTTTGACAACTTTGTAGTATATAGTTTCTAACTTTAGCCTTTGACAACTTTTTTATGACTTTGTCACACTTACAATGTGGTGATATAATATAATGTGTAACTTTTATTTGAAGCTGGTTGCGCAACTTTTTCTACTTAGTATACACTATCGTAACTGCTAGATTGAAAAAAAATGCGTAATTATTACCTCATCAACACTAATTCTGCTCCCATTTTTTGATTTCGCAGTTCTGATAGTTTAAGATTGTTTAATCCCAACAAGTAATAAGATTATGTAATCAAAATACAAAATATCACATTCAAAATTGATTTACTACTTGAGAAGATTGATTTAAAGCGATATTTCAAGTTTGTCTAAAAACAACACAATTCCACAAAATTCTCATTAAAAAGAGAAAAATAAACCCACATACCATTAGGTGTTCTTGGAAAAGCTGTAAAATCGACAAAATGATCCGTTCCTGCAATTTCAAG
>LSSK01000091.1:0-19244 GCA_001969505.1 Zancudomyces culisetae | reverse complement strand
CGTATTCTACCATTTACACAGCTCAAAAGTACTAGACAAGTGAAAATTAAATAAAAATTTCAATCTATTATCATCTTGTGCCAACACATGCTGGTATACTACTCATATGCTGATATACCTCCCCAAAATCCACAAAATTTTTGTTCATATGAGATAATGTCATACCAATAAGTCATTAAAAAGATAAAATATCAGTGAAATGACTTAGATTCTAGTTAATACAAACTGTGGCCGTCTATATTGCACATACAAGTTTAAAAACAACACTTTAATGAAGGGGGTGATATTTTTATAATACTATTCTCACATGGTGTACCTATAAAGAAAGCGCATATGCGTTTTTGGTAAAGATGCGTGATCATTTCGACACACCAACTTGTAGAGAGGGATTTATACTGAATTATTTTATTTCACCAATTGAGGTGTATGAAAGCATTGAAGCGGTAATGGGTGTGATGTATTGGTGTGCTGGATGAGAAGAGGGGATGCGATTAGAAGGGGGGAGGCTTCTCACCAGAATTTGGACTTTGGTTCAAACATACAAGAAAAATATCAATGGTTTTACATATACACTTTTTTTTTTTGAAAAGTCCTGGTATTTTGATGAGCGATTAGGTATGCAAAGCACTATGTCCACAGCAAGTTTCCATTCTAGATCCAGGCTTGGTGGTAATGGCATCTATTGGTAGAGCGGAGATATTGGGGAGGGGGGAAACGGAAAATATGTTTCAATGATGAGTCCAGTAGGGTATTTGGTGTAGTTGATCAAGCCACTACTAAAAATGCAAATTAGCAAATGGGATGCATCCTAAAAATAACAAACGCTGCCTTTTGTTGGATTTTAATTGGGCTGGGCATTTAAAGGGGGAGAAAATTCATGCCAAACTTTTCTAGCGATAACAAAAGAAAAGACGGTAGAGGAAAGCTGAAGGGATTATTGGCAAAGGCGATAATTTCCTAGTAGTTCTGCAAGAAAGAAACCACAAGGAATGGCCGTAGAAAAAACATCTTTGGCTAAAATCTGGATAGTTACACCAGCTTGCTTTTTATACCAACAAAAAATCAGAAGAAAAAAAAACGACAAAGATGAGTTAAAACTCCTCTCAATGATGGGATTAGAAATCATTTATTCATTTGTTTACGCCTTTAACTGAAGTGAAAAAAAAAATGTTTGGATAAAAAATCTAAACTCAACTCCCTTATACATGGAGCAGAAAATACCAAAGACAAAAGCAAAGGAAAAGTGTAGCCTACTAACCAAAAACACACCTTTTCTACCAGTAATACAATAAATCCCTACAAAACTAGATCCATAAGTTTATATTAAAAGGTGTTGAACTTTTAACCATTCAATGAAATCCACAACTATTAAAATTCAGTAAACCGAGCAAGTCTAATAAGGAAGTAAAGGAAAAAAAATCGACGTTGGAATTTTTTAGGCTGAGACAAGCACAGAGATAAAGCTTCATAAAAGCGTTATAAGAAATTATGAACTCATTCAAAAGGTATGAAAAAAAGCCTCTAGTAATTAGTTTTCCCTTTCGCAAGACCAATTAAATGTCGATATATATACTTTGTTTATTCATATCCACAAAATGATGGTGTAATATTGACGGCTGTTCAATAAAATAAAGAGCCTTTTTATATCGTGAAAAGGGATTCTTATTTGAAATTGTCGCTCAGGTATAAGACAAAAATAAATTTTATAAGATTTTTGCATATCAAATGAAATATAAGAGAGTAAACTGATATAACCTCCAGTCCTTTTTTATAAAATATTTTGAAAAACAATAAATAGTCGAAACAATGGGAATAATTAGTTGTGGTATGAAATCGAATGAAACAATACTAAAAAGATTGATATTGTACAAACCGTTTAGGATATACATAAAGCATGCAACAATAATTGAAAACTGTTACCCAAAGGGAAAGGATATTGAGACAAAACCACTGTCGAATGAACTTTCATATCTGACATATTACACTAAAAGCAAGCCGGCAAAGCTTGCAAAGGTGGGTAAATACTTACACAGACGGGTGGCACGCGATCTAAAGTCAAAAAGAAACAAAGATGTGGCAATAGATCTGATGATCTTTGAGGCACTTTTGGAGTCAAACCCTAAAGATATACATTACTTTGGTACAAAAATGCTTAAGTGTATTCAAATGGTGTTGGATTCCAAGAACCTGGACCATATATGGAAGGCAGCAGAGGTGATGTGTCTTTTCTGTAAGCAACACAGCGGTGCAATAGCAGTGATATCTGAAGAGATCATAGATATGTATAATGACCTAATATCCGAGTTTTCAAAATTCCTAGTTACTGCCGAGACTGATAAGGCTAGGAAGCTACAGTGCCAAACAATTGGGCTCAAGGTTGTGTATGCAGTGATTAAGTGTCAGGATACTTACACAGACGAAACCAGAGAAAAGCTAAATCAAGTTGTGTATTCGTTATTGGAGAGCATTCTATCCAACAACAAAGGCAAATATGCTTTGGAAGAGTCTAAGGAGCGCGCAGCGGATGATACACTGGGGTTGATAGAAATAAACGAAGAGGATATCGAGTATGTGGAGCAGGTTAAACAGGAGGAGGTTATTGACAGTGAAAAGCAAGATCAGATCATAGCCCGGATAGAGATGGCAAAATGGGGGGCGTTGAGGAGGCTTACAAAGTTGGCATATGGGTCTAATTTGCGATATGTAATTCTTGCGGTATTCAAGTTTATAGACAGTTGTCCAGATCACTGGGCGTATCCGAATTATGGAAAGGAACTAATGGGTTTTTTGGCAAGGCAGCTACAGCCTCAGTATCAAAACATAGTTATTACAGAGCTATTGCTATGTTTGGGACGATTAACAGGTAAAAGGTCAAAGAAGAATGATCAAAAACAATATTGTTTGGTTGCAATATTGAGATACTTGTTACAAGGACCTGTGGTCTTGGAGGGGGTATCGGTTTTGGAGGTTCTGGCGGTACTCGTTTCAATATTGATGAGTGAGGTGGGAACAGGAACAATTAAAAGCCGAACGCACGTGAACGACGTAGAAAAGACCGAAGAGAATGGTGCAGTTAGACGAAGGCTCATCGAGGAATTAGAGGAATGTATAGCAGTTCTTGTAAAGAGAAAATATTATGCAAACCAAACTTGCGATATTTTGACGACGCTTGTTGGACACATCAAGATAGAATCAAAGGGAGACATGGGTAAACTAAAAAACTCCACGCATCAAAAAAACATGAGTCTGCTGAGAGCAATTAAAAAAGCATTAATTAATTTGGAGGGTGGAGTCCAGGAAAACAGATTTGGGATACAGGGAGATGTGAATGCATGGTCATGGACGCCAATAGCTACAATATGCATGTTGCTGCCTGAGGCAGACGATGAAATGAAGCTCCTGATCGGACAAATAGCATGTTTGGCGCTAAAAGCGTCTAGTACCAAAAAGGACAAAACGAAGGAGAGGCACACGCATAGGCGCTACACCTTGACTGCAGAGCGGGGCAAAGGGATCGACAGGGTAATTTCCACTATGCTTACGCTACTAACTAATCAAAATCGTGCCAGTAACTACAATTATTACGTTTCAAGCTATTTTTTCAAATACGCACTCAAGTACTGTCCGGGATATAGATTTATAATACTCAAGGCGTTGAGTCTTATCTACAACGGACGCACAATCACGCAAAAATCACACGAAGTGCAGTTTTATTGCATTCAAACAGTATACAGTATATATATTAAAGCTCTTGCAGAAAAATGCAAGAAACGAACATCTGAACTCAGTAATTACATTGAAAGCACAATTTCAAGCCAAAAGTCACGATCATGCTGGGTTGATCTAATTGAAGAAAGAATGGACACGGATATTAAGTGCTGGCCGGGCCCAAAAAATAACGACAAATTCAATACCAGCTTTACTGAGGGTAGCGGAAAGCTTGTAACCGGATCAGCGAATGACCAGCAAAATAGTGATCTTTGGGATTCGGCTCTTCTGGCAGGGTTGTTTATTGGGTCAAATCTCACAATTTCAAAGAGATATCTAGAAACGCTAAAATCAATGCAGACAGTTGATGCAGAGGGTACAGAAGCTAGTATTGATGCAGTTTTGACATCCCTTTTGTACTGCAGTGCTGAGGATAATGGTGAAAATCTTGCCGATGAAAAAGACGAACTTCTCCCTGTCACTTCTGGTTTCGTATCTGAGGATAGGAGAGTCGATACCGAACTTGATCTAAAGGACTACGAATTAGGCAATGATTCAGAAAACATAGTGATGGAAAAAACCATGCTTAATTCAGAGCTCTTCGACTCAAGGCCTTCGTTGAGCGTGTTGGATACCAGCGACCTATTAAAGGCCGGCGAGAAGGCTATTATGCTGGATCCAGTCCTACCTGAGCTCAAGTTGCGGGGTCTTCCAAATGTTTTCCCATCTCCAATAATGGCTTCTGTGCTACCTTATATGACACAAAACCCTCCGAAAAACTCCATTTCTACTGGTTCTCATCACAACAATACTTTTGTCGAACCACTGAGTTATGCTAATAAAGATGAGAACGAAAAAAACTCAGAAAAAAATCTCGCTTCGGGCTCCAAAAACCCATCTGAAAGGAGCAAAGCAACAATGGATTTTTCCGCACTTGTCTACCAGGATTTATCTGAGGGCTTCTCTAACGTCTTGGCCAACAGTGTGGGTTATTCCAATGACGACGGCACAAAAAACATGCAATATGAAAAGCAGCTGAACCAAGGGTTGGTCTCTTATGATATTCACAGCGACGAGTCGTTTAACAGAGGGTTTTCAGACAATTTAAATGTCGCCCACTTTAAGAAAGTTCTGAGTTCTGGCTTTGCTGATGTGAACACCATGTTAATGAACAAAGACGCCAACGTAACTGCTGTTCATTTCGATGAAAATAATAGTAGTGTAAAGGCTAATAGTAGGAGTAATGTTGTCAACGGAAACAGTAAGAGTAGCAGCCAGTCTGCGGTAGGAACTCAGTTATATAGTTTGTCACAGGGTAATGCTTTGGTAGAGTCAAGTTCAAGCGATGAAGACGATGATCAAAGCTTTGATATTCACGATAGAGACTATTATAACAGCTCTAATAAAGCTGACCATGTCTTTTCGTATCTAAAAATATAGTTTTTAACTCTTTTTTTTACGCCTTTTATTGTTTTTTTAAATTCTTTGTAACTCATCCCTCCTAAAGCCAAGCGCTGGTTATTATTTGAGACGTTTACCGATTCAGTATAGCTTGGATTAAATTTTGGTATTCTTCGTAGCAAGTAAATAAATTATGATTCTTCTTTCATGATTAGGTAAAAGGTATTGAGAAAATTGGCCCTAGTTTATTTATTGGAAAATTACTCAAGGATTTGAGTATAGAAAAACCAAAGGAAAGAAGTACAGAGGAGAAGTATGAGTTAAAATGAGTATAAAAAACTGCTTTTTCAAGGAGAAGCAGCACGACTCTTCAAACGGTAAGGTGCCTTGTTACTAGCTTGTACTTTTTGTTATACGAAGAGAGAACCGCAACTATAGCATTATATATAAGCAAGCAATACAATTGTAATTGGATTGGATAAAACGTTATTTTGAAATAGATTACGAGGCTCTCTATACTCTGAAAACGGATATAGTTAGTGACAGAGAGTTTAGCAGGGTTAGTAAAGGCCTTTTACTTTTACTTTTACTTTTACTTTATCTTTATTTGTATTTTTGTAGTGATATTTCCAAATTGTTTGTTTAACTGTTGCTCCGCGCGGGTGAGCTGAGACCAGCTACATTTGTATTATTTTCAGAGACTACAAACATAGTACATTTTATAGATAAAGCAGGAAAAGCAAAAAGCAATTGAGAGATTTCGAGCTCCAAGATTTCTGAATCCCATTCAGAACAGTGGCACTAACTCTGATGGTTATATTGAAAACAAGAGGGGCGATCTTGATCTGCTTTCAGGCATTTTACTCCCGGGACACATAGAGAACTCTACTGCTGAAGATTTTGGTGACTCTGAAGAGAGTTATAGAAATGTTGTGCCAAGAAATCAAATAACCGAGGTATTTGGAAAGAGGGGGCTGGTAATGTTGTTTCTTTGCCTAAAGATAGCGATACAATTCATTAAAGAAGATCCAGGCAATACGGTTGTGATATATCACCACGATCATATTTCAAAGTACAGAAATAAAGTCCATAGCATACTACGTCTATTATGCAATGTAAGCCATTTTGTTCTTTTTTTTTTCTTTCCCTTTCTTGCACTTTTTTTCCATGTTACGAATATACACATTAAGGAAAGACTAGAGTGAAAGCATCAAATGTTATTGGTGAATAGGTAAATGAAATTCTCGAAAGGGTGAATTTTGTGTGGGTTGGTGACACTTATGACTTGATAACCGGTTTGGAATCGGAGATATTATCACAAAAACACGGGGAAAGTAAAAATAGTAGGTGTGATAACAGGTTGGTGATAATAGACGATATCTATACGCTGATGGGTGCTACTGATTCGGCTTCATTATTTCAATCAAGCTCAATGTCAATCCAACGGCTCTTGTTTTCACTCACAAGAAGTTGCAATGCCACCGTGCTATCGATTAATTTTTCCGTAAATATTACAAATAAAAAGGTAATCGGAACGCAAATACATAATGGTAGTTTTATATATGCAGAAACAAGAGATAGCGGTGTATTTGGGTTAAGTGACATCAGGGTGGTAAACCCAGATCACTCTCGGCAAGGTCAGCAGCAAGAACAATACCAAAAGAGCCAAGATGAAAGGGAGAATGGTGTTGAGAATGGTGATGATGGCGATGATGGTCAAAACAGTTCTCCAAAAGTATTTGGGTTAAGGCATGGACTGGGAAGTATTTGGGCGAATTATTGCCACGCAAGAATATGGGTTAACTGTACTGAGAAAATCATTTCTCCGAGCTATTCGATTTATAACGATCTTAAGATTGACTACAAAATCAGCATTACTGAAAGGATTCATAACTCCGCCGAGAATAATGATGGCGAAAATAAAGATAGTTGGGCTCCAAGTGTTTTAGCTTTAACACTTATAGATAGTAGCAACTCCGATGCGACAATTGATGACGAGTATTTAGGATATAAGGGAAAGACGTGTCAGGCTGTGCTTATTAGATCACTTTGTTTGGTAAGACCAATAATAATTTTTTTTTGTTTATCCATATTCAGCCCACTCTTCTTTATTACCAGCATTCAACAACTGTTTATAAAATTTAAAATAGAGATGTCCGAAGCATTTCAGCTTTGTATTATAAACAGTTCATTTATTTAACAAAGGAATGTACCACTAGTTTTTTAACTACAGCTTCTTCCTCCCCTATTTTTTTTCTTTATAAGCGTGGTGATTCCCATAAATAGCTCACTTTATCATAAAATGAACAACTTAAAACGATATCCTTATCCATATTGCCAAAGTAGTTCCAATCGGCACCATACCCTAAAGATTGGTGTTTTGTAAATTGGTTTATACTGTTAACTTTTTTGCTATCAATAGACAAATCCAATGTACAGATTCCACTATTCATCGCTGCAACCAGTAATTTTTCTTGGCTTTTGGGATGCCACTTGACTCTCCATATTCCGCTTCCGTCTATATACTCGCTAATAATGGGGGATTTCATTGACCTCTTATCCCATACATTTACAGTTGAGTCGTAGCTATCAGCATGCAGTATTCAAGAGTGTATTGATAGTTGTTTCTGAAGAGACTCATAGCTTTATTATAATACCATATACTATTTCTAGTATTTGAGAATATGTATAAAGTTAATAAAAGTTTTAACTTTACCTTCCTGTTGCTAATAAATGCTGATTATGAGGGTTAGATTGTATACTACAAACACCTGCCTGGTGACTATACCATGAATATTTGGATATTGTGTTATTTATTCGAAATATATTGATGAGGTATGTTAATCAGTATGTTGAAATGTCATTTCAAAAGGTGTAAAGGTGTACTTACAACTTCGAGGTAAATATGGGAACTGCTGCATCTTGTCTAATGTCCCAGCCCTTGAATAGACCGTCGTCTCCACCTATCAAAAAACAACAAACACACATTACTTTTATAAACAGGATAGTCCAATTGTTTGTGTCAAGAGTATTCTATTTTTGAATACATACCTGTGTATATAGTGTTTCCATAATTATGATAGTCAAACGCCGTTATCCACGCTTCAAAATCATGAGCTTTAAAATCATTAATCAGGGATAAACCGTTGTTTGAACCCTGCGAGTCTGTCAGTTTATGAACTTTAATGTGCCCGTTATCAAAAGAACTTGATATCAGTGGTTCGTCGCTATTTTTGACATTAAAATTCCAGTTTATCAATACTCTTTGCTTCATTATATTATATTATATTATACTATATTAAAGTGTATTATAGCTATCTATTTATAACTATCTCTATATACCATGAACAAAAAGTACCTCTGGAAAACCCTATTTGACCAATCCAAAGACAGGCACATCTCTGACTTGCCATTGTTGTCATGTTCGAATCCATCATCTGAGCTTAGAAGTTCAGTTAGCCAGTTCTTATATGGATGAAAAGATTAGCACACATAGATATCATTATTTGATTTAAATACAATACAATTTTAGATTTTGAACTTGGTGGGATGATCTTTACCTTGCTACTTTCGTCATTATTTGCTTGGTATATAGTTATCTTTCCATCGGAGCCACTCTGTCCCAATAAATGTTTGTTGCACACCGGGTTGTGCGACCTAGATCGTTAAAATTTGTTTGCTGTTTTTTGAGAGTGCGATGATAGAATAGAGCTTAATTAACAATCGGATACATCCAATACCAATATCATTAATGGTACAAAAAATTTTAAAAATTTGGGTTTTAGGGTGTATAAAACTTGCCATTTTATATCAAAAACACCGCAGCAGTAGATTTCCTCAATCTCTTTTCTATTCAATAGTTGAAAAGTTCAATGTAAGATTTGCTTGCTTGATATAAACATTAAAATATACGATATTATCATACGTTAATGCTACTCTTATAAGCAGAAATTCCATAAAGTTTATGCTAAAAAAATATGCTTTAATCAGTATGGGGAATAGAATAGAGAATAGTAAAAGGCTCACATTGAATATTTCCCATCAGTGTCCGCAATAACGTCTACAACATTCAACTTTCCACATCTTCGTTGTGTGTTACTATCGGCTGTATCGCCAGGCTCTGTCAATAGCTGATACATGCCCATAACAAATCTTGATACTAGATTTGGTTCTCCAAAAGAATTTTCAAATGGATATGTCTCTACACAATCAGCAGTAAATTCGAGGTCCATTTTTGCCATTTCGGTGGCTATTTCGTTAATATTTGCCATTCTTGCCTAATTTTAAATAAAGTATATATGTAGTGTATTTTCAGTTTAACCAGAGTTTTATTTCTCTCTCCCCTATATTATCGATGTATAAATTCAAAGTTTATTAACTTGTGGGATTGTAATAAAATACCAAGAAAGAAAATTTGTAGATCAAATTTGTTTAAATGCGATTGATTAAATGAAATAAATGGGCAAATGGTGTGTTAGCTTTTTATTATTATTGCTTTTTAGTTTGCTTGGTTTAATATATGAGCAAAAAAATTGCGTATTGTTACTTGAATACACCAAACAATAAATCTTAGCAAATTTGAGGCGCATATTAGTAGAGGAAAACTTATATATAAATGGAGAAGGAAACTATAGAAAAAGACATAGACAGAATTCTGAAAAGGATCCAGCGGGGTAACTCTGACATTAAGGAATATATCGTGGATTTGTCAGCAACGTTTAAATCCTTTATAGAACAAAAAGTCAGAAAATATGATTCGGCTAGTAAAAGAATGATTCTTCCCAGCCCTATAAATCCAAATTCTACGCTTGAGGACGGTACGAAATCAGAATGTTCACTTGATGACTTTTGTACAAAAATATTTGAAGAACTCATTGATCTCCAAAAGCAGGTAAAGGCGTGGGGAGACTGCAAGGATAGAATAGGGAGTAAGGAGATGGAACAGGTTATCGGGCTAAAGGATAAATTGAACATTACACAAGCGATTGATTTTGTGCTATTGTTTGCAGTGGCACCAAAACTATTACGGGGTACTACAGTGGAGCTAAAAAAAAGATTTGAATTACCAGCCCTCAAAAAAATGCTGGGACTTGATCCCAAAATATTTGTTGAATACTATAGACTAGCAAGTAGGGATTATGACGACTCGGGTTTTGAAGAGGGTAGGTTTTTAGAGCTGTACAAATGGACAAAAAAATTAGGGGAAGTTTGTGTTTATGACAAAGTAAATTATATTGATGTGTCAAGTATATTGAGGGAGCGTGGGCTGCTGGATATATTTTCAGGGCTTATACAAGTAGGGTATGCACCCAAAAAATATGGAAAAGGGTTGATAACTGAAGAACAATCATTTTTTTTGAAAAGGTTATTTACAAAGCTATTTTTTATGACAAATGAACGTCTATTGATGGAGGTTTTCATGGGATTGATGAGTTACAGGGCAAGCCCATCTGTTGACAGGAGTATGCTGTGGTTTAAAAAACTGTGCAAAAGATTTATGGTTAAAACAATACAGCTTGAGAACGGAGTTAAAGTGCTAATCGAGTACGTGGTAGGTGATGATAAAGACAGTACTTTAACAGGAGAGAAAGCGGAAGATGTGTCTAATGTACTGCTTACACCTGGTCTTGGGACTGCGGGAGGTAATGACAAAGAACTGACAGAGTACTTCACTAATATTGTGAATCAATTATTAAACCTGGCAGAGGAAAGCGACGATAACTCGGGTAGAATTGCGGTTAGCGTTCTTGAAGCGTTAGCAGTCAGGTTTCCAAACTATTTTAAGGCGTTTGTTTATGAAAAAACAACGAATGAGCTAGTAAAATGGGGTTTGAATAAGGTCCCTAACAAGCAAGGAGTAGTATCAACTGTCGAGGAAAAAAACTCTGCTGATCCAATAAGGATAGCATTAGGAGTAGAACACAAAATTACTACATTCAAAAAGCCGCTGATTCAAGAAGTGATCAGTCAAGATGCAATAGCGAATAGTGTAAACAGGGAATTAGCTGACAGATTAAAGGGGAAGGTGTGGGTTTATGATGGGGACGGTAGTGGCGAGGATGGTGCGTTCGAGAACTCAGTTCTGGTGACCGGAGAATCGATTACTCGAATAATAAACCTTCTAAAAAAGTTTACGGACAAGACTATATGTTGTGAACAAGCAATGGAACTATTGATCACGCCAATACTGGAGTCTCTCATGTACTTGTACAGTTTTGGATTTAATGCCGTTAACCAGTTGAAAAGTTTGTCGCAGAGCGTGGAGACAATCAAGAAGGCTCAAAAAGACAAAAACGGAGCAGTGGGTGTTGTGATTGAAAGGGTTGAAGCGCTGTTAGTAGATCTAAGATGTATTCTCAATGGTTATTTTAAAGCAAAAGATGGGTCAGAAGGGAGAGAGATGATAGAAATTGTGACAAATAACAGAATGACAGGTACAGAGGTGTATCCGTTATTTATATTGAATTTTGGAGTAGAAGCAAAGTATGTGGAAATAGAAGTAAGATACCCCACGAAACTACCGTCAATACCGATCGAGAATTTTGAAGCAGTGACCGAGCACGATATGGATTCTTTTGATGAAGAACTATGGCAATCTAGACTGGACACGCTGGCGATAATAGACATTTTTCGACATTTGGAGAACAAGGAGTTTTTACCTCAGCTGTTTATAGGAATGCTGTACGAGTACATAGCCATATACGACGACTTGACGGTAGAGCAAGGGAGGAGCGATGCAGAGAAAGACGGTAATCATATTAGGTATGAAACCGACCTATCTGTAAATCCATCACAGCTGAACAAAAACAGAATGGGGATATTTTCCAGAGAGGTGAGGATGACGATGATAGGAAGAATGGTACTGGAGTTTATTGAATACTTAGGACCTGAAATTCTAACCAATAGAACGTCTAATGTTCTAGCGTTTATAAACACAGTTTTAGTCAGGGCCATAGAAAACCCGCCAAAACTATCAACTTTGGTGAATGTTAATGGGAACGTAGAGGACGAAAATATTAAATCAAGTCTGGAGAGCCAAGTTTCAGATTCAGAAATATTAATATTGGCCTTAAGCTTACTGTTACTAATAGTGGGCGATGTTTATCGGGCACCTGGTGGTGACGATTACGATGACGATGACGATAATGATGGTGATAATGATGGTGATAATGATGGTAGTGATAAAGAAAAGGACGATAGGTTGATTAGAGCAGCATTTTCGCACCTGGAAACACTAAAAATTAGGTGGAGCGAATACCCGGTGATAGCACAGCTTATCAATGAGATTATGCAACTTAATCCCAATATTTCAACTTCTCAACTTGAAAGTACTACGGATAGTAATGGTAAAACTATGCTCTCAAGTTCCAACAGCGAATATATAATGGCAATCAGGGATTTGCAGTCGCCTATGATTCCGATACAAGCATATGGATTAGTAACACTACAAAACTTGGTCTTGGAGAAAATCAAGGCAGACAAAGCTGGAAATACAGGAAAAAATGGTAGTAATGGTAGTAAAGATGATGCTAGTGATGATAGTATTGTGGAAACCAGTATTGACGTTTTCAAAAAACTGATTGAGCATGAGGACTCGTATATATATTTGAAGAGCATATCAGCACTTGTCAGAATACTAACAGTTTCGGACAAGGTTCACAAAAAGATGATACTTCGTCAAATAGCTGATGGTTATTTCACCGAGGAGGCAGCTATTGATGACGAAAACTCTAATAACGATGGGTTTGATGCCCGACTGAGATACGGTGAAGTTCTTATCCAATTCTGTAAAAATGTTGGTAGCGCAGTGATACTATATGTAGACGAGATAGTTCCCAAGTTAATACAGGATATAGATAAACACTCTCGCCAGAAGATGCAGCTACAGGACAGACAGTTACTATTTTTGCATTCGTCGATATCCATTCTGGGTAATATATGCGCGATTTATCCATTGGCGCTGACCCGGTACTTGGGAACTGTTGTCGAATATTGCAAAAACAGCATCTTGATGTCGTTCAGCAGTGGTAATAGTGGTGGTGGTAGTGGTGGTAGTGGTGATGATTCTAATGGGGCTGACGAGGAGCTGGCGCCACTATTTATGATCATTAACAGATCATGTATTACATTACTTTCTAGCATTATTTTGGGATTCAAGGACAACTTATTAAAGCAAATAGATGCATCGTTGCTAAGGGAAATCTACAGATGCCTAAAACTGGTGTCAAATTCCATAGATATATTTGATGATGTAAGCATTTGGAATGCCAACGTTGGGCTAAACGAACTGAACAAGGTTATCAAAAACGATCTTTTTAATAGTTTCAGTCTGTTGATGTAAATAAAGCCGCGCTCTGTTTACTAAGTGTTTTTTTGGGGGGTTAGGCACGTGTGTTTAGTATAATTTCCGAGTAGATTCTAGGATTTGTTCAAAAAAAAAATTTTCATCACTTTATTATTGCTGTTTTTTCTTGTTGGCGAATAGTCGCGACTTGAAATAAATCCACAGAAAATTTTTTTTTCTGTGGATCAAGGTGTTGAGCACAATAAGGATAACTTTAAAAAAATATATATAGCTCAAGAAATAGCAGAATAGATTCGAGTTTTGCATCTTCTTATCTGCGAGCCATACTTGACGAACAATACTTTATTATATAAAATATGGGAACGAATAAGGGCAAAAAACAGAAAAGATATGAAAAATATCTGGAAAAAGAGAAAAAGAGAGAAAATAGACTTGAATTGCTGGAGAGTCTAAGTAAATCAAGTTTCAGCAGCGACTTGTTTCTCAGTAGTAAGAAAATAGGACAGCGAGAGGAGACCAATAAGGAAAAACTAGTTCGGGCATTTAAAGAAGAAAAATTAGGAATAAGAGGTGCAAACGATGGAGTTAGACTTTACAGTGAAGTGAACGCTGTGGCACCAACAATAGCTGTGGGCACACAATCCCCATTACCAACTGGGAGTGCAAGTAGCAAGAAAAGAAAGAACAAAAACAAGAAAAAGAACAAAAACAAAAACAAGGGTAACGATGGCGACAACAACAACAACAACAACGATAATGAAAATGAAAATGACAATGACAACGGTAGCGGAAATGATATTGAGAACATAAAAGGCAGCGTTGAAGCTGATATTATGCAAACTGAACAAGTAGGAACGAAAAGAAAATACACATCGGATGAGTATGATACTGAAGACAAAAGCAACCAGACCAGCAAGGCTGCACTTGATCATACTGGGAAACAGGAAGGAGGAATGGAAATAGAGGATTCCCACAATAAACTGGACAATGTGGTTGAACCAATTATGGATGGGGGAGACAGGCACGAAAATGGAGGTGGTAGGGATGTAGCAATGGCACCAGCGGTGGTGGTATCGCTGAAAAGTAGAAAGAGGCAAAAGAAACACAGAATTTTGAATAAGATTCGGGGAGACGGCGACATTGAAGCAACGGGGGCGGAAAGAGGAGGGGAAGGTATTGGTATGAGTGATGAAAGTGGTGAATCAGAAAGTGAAGAAGAGGATACAGATGAAGAAGAGGACGAGGAGGAAAATATGAAATTGAGCAACATATACCAGCTACAACAGTTTAAGAGTACTCAGGTAGATCAGATAAAGCAGCAAGAGTTGGAGAGGCGACAAGAGCAGCAGAGACAGCTAGAAGCAAAAAACCAGGAGCAAGGTGAGGTAAAAGAAATAAAGTGGAAAAGGGTGATAAAAGTTAATAGAGTAGATGAGGTGCAGGCTGCGAGGGCAGAGTTGCCAGTATTAAATCAGGAGCAGCAAATTATGGAAGCGGTAGCAGAAAAGGACATAATAATAGTCAATGGCGCAACAGGCTCAGGAAAAACGACACAAATCCCACAGTTTCTATATGAGGCAGGATACTGTGAAGGAGGAAAGATAATAGGGGTAACACAGCCACGAAGGGTAGCGGCAGTTAGTATGAGTAAGCGGGTGGGATATGAGTTGAACGATCCCAAGATGGTTGGCTACCAGATCAGGTTTGACACAAACGTCGACAAAGAGAAGCTTAGAATAAAGTTTATGACCGATGGTGTGCTAGTCAAAGAAATGGGAGCTGATTTTCTGCTACGAAAGTATTCGGTAATTGTGATTGATGAGGCACATGAGAGGTCGCTGAATACAGATTTGTTGATTGGATCTCTTAGTCGGATAGTAGAGATACGCCGGGAAATGAAGGATATCCTGAAAGTAGTAATCATGAGTGCGACGAATATTACTGATTTTTTGATAAATAGCAATAATGGACTGTTTAAGACAGCGGAAAGTGTTCCAAGGGTGATTACTGTGGAGGCGAGGCAATTTCCAGTGTGTATAAAGTACAACAAGAAAACACCAACGGGTGAGCATGACTATATCAAGGTGGCACTTAAAAAAGTTCAACAAATTCATGAGCGACTACCGGATGGCGGAATCCTAGTGTTTTTGACAGGAAAGCAGGAGATTAACTATTTTGTTGATGAGATCAATAAAATGTATAACAAGACCGATGTTAAAAGCACTGGCATCTCTAATAAAAAGAAGGGACAAACCAAGAGTGTAAATAATAAAATGGAGATAGCTGGAGATGGGTTTTGGGATGAAGAGGAAAGAGAAAACTGGGGATATGACGACTATGATCTTTTAGACAAAGAGGAAGGTAATAAAGAAGGAGAAGATGGGGATGATGAGGAAGAGGAGGAGGAGGAGGAGTGGTTGAATGTTGAAAAGGATACGCAAAAGTCAAAGATATCGGAATATTTGTTTAAAAAGAATTCGTTAGATGAGGATCAAACTAAAAGAGGTGTTGATGTGTACCCGCTATATTCAGGTTTATCAGAAGAGCAACAAAGTAGAGTGCTAAATTACTATTCGCAAAATAACGACAGCAAAAGTAAAAATAAAAGTAGAACTTCCCACTTTGGTGGCGAAAACAAAAAGCAAAAAATTGGTGAAAATACTAAAGACGGTGCTTGTAAAGTGGAAAAGGAAAAAAAACGCTTGATAGTAGTATGTACAAATGTAGCAGAAACATCTATAACAATTCCAGGGATTAGATATGTGATTGACACAGGGAAGGTCAAAGAAAAGGTGAACAGCGGGAGTAGTGGTAGTAGTAATAGTTCGGAGGGTGGAGTGGGAGGAGGTGTATATGGATATAAAGTCAATTGGATTTCAATAGCGAGTGCAGAGCAGAGAGCTGGTCGTGCTGGAAGAACAGGTCCTGGTGTTTGCTACAGACTGTATTCGAGTGCTGCCATGACTAACGAGTTCAGTCAATACAATCAACCCGAAATCATTAGTCTACAGAATGACATGGCAAACACAGTTTTGTTTATGAAGTCAATTGGCATTCACAACATTCTTACTTTTCCATTCCCCACTAGACCTCCAGTTGATAAACTGAAACATTCATTGAATCTGCTTTATGATTTGGGCGCAATTTCATCTTCTCTTTCCAACACAAAGTCTGATTCTGGTACGAGTGGTACAGCTACACCTACATCTACATCTACATCTAATAAAACAGTCATCACACCTCTCGGAAAGCTCATGTCGATGTTTCCCATCCACCCCAGACTCGCTAAAATTCTGATTCTAGCCAACAGCCAAAAATCCAACGATTGTTTGAAATATGTGTTGGCTATTATCAGTATTTTGACTATAACCAATGGTGAATTATCTCTGCTGTTATCTCGACCATCTGAATCGTCCGAAAATGAAAATATCGATAATTTTGAAGACCCTACCAAGATTATTGATATCAAAAGATCGCTAATTAAGTCAAAGTCAAATACTAGTGACTTGATATACCTTTTGTATGTTTATGGCTCTTTATTGTTCAATAGCACCAAAAGCAAAAACAGAGATAAAGGAAAAAATGCAAATGCAAACAGGGTCCTGAGGGAAATAAACAACTTGTACTCCCAGCTATGCCTGATCCTCCACAAAAACAAGCTAATTGACCAAGACTCTTTCAATAACTTGAGGATATCACCAGGAAACAATCCAAAGGCGTTTTATAACTCACCTCCAGACTCCTCCCAGCTGACCGCAATCTCTCAGCTAGTTACATGTGGATTTATAGACCAGTTGGCTATCAGAGCTGATTTGGTATCCACTTCCTCAATTAATGACAGTCTTAACTACACAAGAAAAAACAAAAAAATACTTCCCTCCTCTGTTCCTTACAGAACATTAAAGGATAACCAAATCGTTTATATTCACCCAAATACCTGTTCTCTCATGCTCCCATCATCCTCTTCACACATGAAACCAGCCGATTTCCCCCAACTACTCTCGTTTAACGAACTTGTTCTTCCTTCAAAAAAATCCTCAACTATCCAGCTAACACAAGAATCATCCTTGCCAGAATCTGCCACGCCAGATAATGACGGAGCTAGCAACGATGCTCCACTAAAGGTTTATATGAAAACCTGCACTTTGATTCCAGATCCCAACTGGCTACCCATTCTTGCTCCTCTACACTATCTCAATTTCGGTTCTGTCACCAGAAGAATATCATCTGATGATAACAACATGACATGCTATGTAAGTGCGACATTCGGTCCCCACTCTTGGTCCCTACCAAAGGATATTAGAGTCTTACAGTCTAAAATCCCAAATTCTGGCAGTTGGAAAATCGTGAAGGTCCAGTCTCTCTAGTGAATGGGTGATATCGGCTGATTAAACTTTAGCATTTGATTGATTTTGTTTATCCACATTGTACTGGTCGAATTCATTGACACACATGGCATTGGGTGTTCAGAGCTCTTTATCTATTTAAACGTTCATAAATAAATTATTTTAACACACCATACTCTCATTTGTCTAGTTTTCTATCCTTTCCAAATATCTTCCCCCTCTGTTACAATTAATTATCACCAATTCCATTAAACAAACAAACGAGCAAAAAAAAAAAGTCGCCAACTCCTCTTTTTTCTTTCTCTCTCTCTCTCTCTCTCAAATCTTACCTCAATCGCTTCCCCTTTCTTAAGATGTCTCATTGTTTCGCCGTCTACAGAATATACGGTCTCACCTCTACTCGATTCCACCACTTTTAGCATTATCGTCGCATCTGTAGGAAGAATAACGGATCTAAAAGATAGCGACCGCGGACAAATTGGTGTGATTATTGTTCCCTCCATCGATGGATGCATTATTGGTCCTCCTGCTGATAGTGAATACGCTGTTGATCCGGTTGATGTTGATACTATGATTCCATCTGCTACTGTTTTTGTCAAAATCTGTCCGTTTATGTAGCACTCCAGTGTTGTCATGTGCTGCGAACTTCCTCTATGTACTGTGATTTCGTTCAGAGCCGTTCGCGTACCTATAACCATTTGTTATTGTTTATTCTGATGTCTCATAACTGCCATATCTTTAATACCCGTATATAAAACCACACTCGATCATTATGCTATCATTACTAGTACTGCACCTATTACTTGCACAATATCAAAAATAATTATATATATATTTTTTCAATCACAATTACCTTTTTGTGCTACTTCTTTCCCATCTATTCCTAGTTTTACAGCGCTGAGCCTTGCCCTGTTTATTGTGTAGTATTCGCCCTTCAAAAAATTCTCAAACACTTTTTGATATGCGTCTATTTCTATAGATGCAAGTATCGTTAGATTCAGCTATAAAAATCACCAGCTGTCGTTGTTTAAAGGTCTTTACTATGCTTTCTATTACAAATATTGAAATAGTGGAATTCAAAACTTACCAAACGGTAACAAGAATCCCAGTGTTCCCATCGAAAACGAGATAACGGGAGGAAATATGCCAGGAAAATAGGATGATGCATTCAGTAGTGTTCCATCACCCCCAATAGTTACTACAAAATCGATCTTGGTATCCTTTTGGTTTTCTGTTTATATATGTATATGTTTGTGTCTTTTTATTGCCTTTCTTTTTTATCGATAAAACTCAATCTTCATGGGTCAAGATATGATAATATAAAGAAAGCTTCGACTGTATCGCAAACAGAAAAAAAATCAGTAAAACACAAACCTGTTGTCAAGATTTGATAGTCCACCGTGCTATCATCCTTTATTTCATCATAGATATCCTGTTCAACGTATATCTCAAGCTGGGGATATTCTTTTTTCAACCAGCTATAA
>LSSK01000010.1:66913-82514 GCA_001969505.1 Zancudomyces culisetae | reverse complement strand
CAAGAAAAAGAAAAGGCGAGAGGAGAGGGAGAAAAAGATGATGAATGGACAAGCGATTAGTGATGAAAATCAGGTAAAGCCCTCCCCCCCCCCCTCCCGCTCCAGCCTCAGTGTTTATTTGACGAAACTGGGGATTTTTATGGAAATGAAACAGAAATGAGATGGGTTATAACAAAAATCAACAATATAACATATTTATTTCGAGCTTTTACACAAAGAAAAGTGAATGGTTGAGAAGGGAGAATACTGACAAGTGTATTATCCCTGTAACCTAAAAGTTAAAGAAGAAAAAGAAAGAAAAAAGTCGGGTTTTAGATATCAATTCTACTAGAAATCAATTTAGCTACCTCATCGGGCAAGAGGACATCATCTAGGCTACTATTTTCAGATTCATCCACACTGCCATCGCCATCTAAACTATAAAATGTATTATGAGAACCGCTCAACTGATTTATAGCTGACCTTGGATCATGTGAAGCCAAGACCATTGCCATTTGTGCAAGCCTGGAAAACTTGGACCGCAGGTTATAATTACATGGAAGCTCCTCAAAGTAATGTTGAACAGCCTTGACGTCCTTTTCAAAGCAAATCCCACCCAGGACGTTAAATTTTGATTGAACTATTGCGCGCTGCCAATCAGATACTAAAATTTCCACAAAATTGGCCACAAACTGGCTATAGTTATTTTTAGTAAACCTGTTTTTGAATGGTAAAAGTAGTGCGTGAAGCTTGACCAAAAGTCTTTGTACAAACAAGTTGTTGGCCATCACATCGCTAAATTCTTCGTCATTCAAGACATATTTTATATCTGAATAACTCTCTTTCAGTGCCTGGCGTATTCTAATGCGAAGGGCAGAAACCACCAGTCTGTTGATCGCACGTGATAGCAACAGGGACATTTTTGACGAAAAAATCGACAGTTTGCTCAGCATTGACTGTATAGTTAAGTCGATTTTTGCATTATTTTGGTCCTGTTCGTCGTCAAAATCCCATTGGTTTGAAATGTACTTTGTGAGACTATCAAGCAGGGCGGCCAAGTAAGAAACCGAAACATCTAAATTGTTTAAACCCACACAAATATGCTTCTGGGATTTGATGGCCGAAGTAGAAGAGGATGAGCCCAGCCCCAGTGCCAATCCTAATGTCGAAGATGTCAGAGAACTCTTTAAGCTTTGTTTCCAGAGACCTCCGGCGGCTCCTGTACTATTCACAGCAGGTGGGAGTAGGTTGGTATAAGTTCCTGTTTTGTGTGTTCCAAGGCTAGGCGTGCCCCCATCGCGACTACTAGGAATACCAAGATAACTATTTGCAGCATTTGGATTGCTATAGCCCGACTTGAGAGTTGTAGCTCGCCCGGGTTGGTCCGGTCCAGAGAAGAATCCCTGACCAGAGCCAGGAACACCACTGGGATGGGTTTGGTATTCCCATTTTTCCATAACCTGAGATTCCAAGTACTCCAAAAAGACGTTACTCATTATATCAGCACAAACAGCTATTATTTCTCCCATCACATTTTCTCTCTGTATTTTTACTGCTCTCATTAACCCTCGTTGTAAAACATAGAATAGATCCTCTGCGCAACTTGATGTCAGCTGCCAATTATTATTTCCAATGCTTTTATCATCTGCCTCAACTCGCCGCTGTCTTATTGGACCTTTATCCATAGATATCGCATATGCCCAACCTTCCAACTCCTCCAAATCGTCGTATTGTATTGCTTTTAGCGACATTTGTCTGGAATAATACTTCTCTAGCTGAATATACGAGCTGACCAGCCACTCTGTCATTTGTTCGAGCTGTGTATTAATCAATATACCTGTATCTGGGTTTACTTTCAGCCCTTTCTCGTGGCCTACCCCCACTTTTTTACTCATCAATGTATCGCTTCTTCCGGGCAAACAAAGCATTATCTCACCCTCTGTCAAAACTATCTTTTCTTTGTCAACCAGCCTTTCTGACAACGACTGTCCTACTCTTTGTAAATACTGCACAAATCCAACACATTGACTCGCCATTACTGCCAACTCATCTATCGTTTCAGATACTATAGACATATCCGGACCTTCTTCTACCGATTCCCCGCTGCTTCTAGCCAACTCTGAACTCACTCCTCTGCCCTTTTCACCCACATTTTGTGACGTTTTTACCCCCATCCATTTAAGATTCGTACCTGCAGCTGTTTCTGCTACGTCTCTAGTTTCTTTTACTGGCGCCTCCTTTGGATGGCTCGAAACCTTGTCGAAAAAACCCTCCACTTGTCCAACCAGTTGCGTCACTTGCCGCGAATCCTCAAATGACTCCACCACCAACACTATTCTCTTGTCCATCTCTATTTGCAAATGTTCAATTACCCTTGCCATACTTCCACCTCCATAATACTTTTCCACAATATTCGTGTTGTTATCGATTAAATACGCCATTGCTTCAAACATATTCCCAAGTCTCAGCCCATATACTCCCTTTTTAGCTGATTGCGTCCCACTAACTTTATAACTCTCTCTGAGTTTTTGGCTTAAAAGCTTTGAATAGCTATCCAACCCCAGCCTCTCTTCGTTCAAACGCGGAAAAAGCTTAAAGTATTTGCTTAGTCTGATTTCATCGCCATCAGCCTCGGCTGATTCAAATTCCCCCTTCACCACTTCTATTATTTCTTTTCGTTGCGTCTCTATGACTTTCCCAAAGTCCTTTCCCCCGATTTGCCTGTTTGTTATATCTATCACCAACTGTTTTATTTGCTTCCCATGTAACGTATCAAGCTGTTCCAAAACAGTTGTGCTATTGTGAATAAGTTCCACCGCTCTTTCTATTCCTTGGGCATTTATAACCTCCTTAATCTCTCTCATATTGTTCTAATTTAATCATCCATTACAATACAAAAAAAACTTAGTATTTTATTATTAATCTGGGTCTTGTGTTTGGTAACTTGTACTATCTATAACTGTACCAGTTATCTGGTTTACAGTGTTTTTCTTTTCAATTACTTGCCTCTAATACTTGAGCATTTTCAAATGTTGTGATGACCTCTTCTATGCTTTTCTAAATATTTTTGTGTAAAAATCGTATTAATTATTCCCGAGAAAAATATTGAAAAAGCTTTAATATCCGATGTTATATTTAGTAAATCAACACAAAAATATATAAATGAAATATACAACGTACTTTTTCATCTTCGATGCTTGTCATCCGAATGTGCAAGTCTTCTAAGGCTTTGTACGATTCCTTTAGTACTAAATAATTTGAATCTAAAAGTTGCTCAATCCCCTCGATTTCCGGCCTATGTATATATCATTTCTTCCATTTTAATTGCCAATAATATTAAAATCTTTACATTTTATAGATACAAATAAGGTATATAAGTTCAGCTATAAGCTCATTAAACTTTTATTTTCCTTTTTGTCGGCCCCAGCCTTTTGAAATTTTAGAAAAGCAATTAAAATTATGGAAAGCTTACAAGGCTTTTGCTAATTCTTCAAACCCATGTTCTTTGCCTTTTCTCCCATTTACAAGGGTATCCAATCTCTGCTGCGTTCTGTTCTCTTCCTCATTTACCCAGGCTAGACATTCTTCTATCTTTTCTATGTCAGTAAACTTAGTGAATTCTTGAATTTCTTCGAACTGTCCATGTTTTTCCTTTGCAACTTCATTCAAAAGATTTTCCTCGAGTTTTTCTGTTTGTGGGATTGAATTGATTGTTGCTAGCTTCTCATTTTTTACCTTTGTCATCGTTTCTGTACCATTATACGCAATTTTGCTTGGAGTCAGAGTCAATTTCAACTTGTTTGTTTTTTCATAAGCTTGCTTTGTGAAAATCTGCTCACTTATTTAGAAAATTGCCAAACAAAGCTCAGGTCGAAAAATCCATACATCTTTTCCAAGTTGTTGTGTAACTGATTTTGATTCGCTAAAACTTTTTTTTTTCTTTTTCTTCCAAGACAACCTTTTACGCAGCTCGTTCATGGACTATTTAGAATACAAATGTAAGTTTACATGGATGAACCATTTGACGCGTTTGTCTATGCTATGCCACGACATTTATCTACCTGCACACATAAGCACATAATTTACGCTGGTATTATTTGTCTTGATTTAAAAAACTAAGAGTAAGATTAATTATGACATTGATAATGATAATAATGATAACAATAATAATATTGCTACGTTCATCAAAAGGGCAACAAAAACACACCAACCATGGTTGGTCTGAAGTTTATTACCTCACTTCCAATATAGATAAAATTACTACATCTTTATTGTTTCTATCACCATCCTTCCTCTTATAGAATATATAGCTTATTTATGCAGTTTTGGTAATATTGGATGCGATTCATAATGAAATCGATGATTACCTTCCACACCCTGTCATTCCTTTTTAAGATAGTCACATGTCATCGCATCCACCATACACATTATTATTTACTTTATATCGGGGCTCTAAGATTGTATAGGAGTGAAAAAAACCAGTTTTTTTACGGTCTGTTATATTAAAACATTCATGCAATTATCTCTAAATAGCTGATTCTCTGCATGCTCTTTCAAGTATACAATTGGTTTAACAAGTAAAAAACAATAAGACCCAGGGGGCAGAATGTCCGGGTAAGCAACCAACAACCAACAACCGAACCACAGATAGTATTTACCCATACATCCTGTTTTGTTTCTTTTTGTATACAATATTTCCACTACTCAGGACCAATTTGGCTATTTTACTGCTCTTAGAAAACGCACATGATGTTTAAAAACATGATCTAATCATAAGCGGCATGTATGTGTGTATAAAACCGTTTTATTAAATCGACGCGAATAATTGCGGAGTATCGTCTCCCCCCTTTTTTTCCATCTAAAATCTACGAATCAACACCTTTGTAGCCTTTTTCAACAGTCCTTATTACAAAACTTTTAATAGTTTAACCCCATTAGAAAAATCGTGAATGTTACAAAAACAGAAAAGTAGAACAAAAAGGAAAAAAAAGGAAAAAGACAACTGACCTTCTAAAAACTGGGATAAGCTATTAAATAGCATTTTTTTTGTGATATAGCTTTATAGAAATATTTATGGGCACTTTTTTTGCTCGATTTACACGTTAGCTTCAGTAACTCCTCTCTGTCAAGAATATCAAGGAATACTCATCACTAGTAGCTGTAAAAAAATTAAAAAAACCAGAGCGTCAAATATTTATCTGAAAATACAACATGGTCGTTCCTTCAACTAGCAAAGTAGTAATTGTCACAGGTGCCTCACGAGGGATCGGAAAAGCCGTTTGCGAGGAATTGATCAAATTTGGTGCAATTGTGATAGGATTCGCAAGATCAAAGGAGGATCTCGATCAACTGAGCAGCAAATGCAATCTATATGCAAGAGAACTAAAGTTTATACCATTTATTGGTGATATAACGAGTGAACAGGACTGCAAGAGCGTTGTCAAGATGGCCAAATCCAAGTTTGGGAGAATAGATGCATTGGTTAACAATGCTGGAACCTTGGAGCCAGTAGGAACCCTAGTTAATATTTCCAAGCAAGAATTAATCAAAGCATTTGATGTAAATCTATTTTCAGTATTTTACTTAACACAACTGGTACTTCCAGAACTTAGAAAGAACAAGGAAGGTGTGGTCGTCAATGTTAGCTCGGGAGCTAGCACCAAACACCTTCAAGGTTGGGGCGCCTACTGCGCCTCAAAGGCAAGTCTCAACATGCTTACTCAAGGTTTTGCCTCCGAAGAACCAGATGTCACTTTTATTGCTCTGCGGCCAGGTGTGGTAGATACAGATATGCAAACACGAATTAGAGCCAGTGGCGATATCATGAAGCCTGAAGAATTTGTTCGATTCACTGATTTAAAGGAGAATAAACAGCTTTTGTCACCCAATATTCCAGGATACATAATTGCAAAGCTTGCACTGTATGCTGAACATTCTTTGAGTGGTGAATTTTTATCGTATGACTCGGAGATGCTAAGCAAATACCTCTCATGATCTGGAGGATTTGTGTTACACCCTTTTTAAACCTTTATCAAAAAAGCAACATAAAGATACAAGGTACAAGGTACAGGATACAGAGTACCTGCTCTAACATGCTTTGCGATATATTCAAGTAATATATTTGGTCATGCTAGTGTTTCTTTGTTTTGTAGCTTTTGAATTAAGAAATTACCATTTTAGTTTTAAATCTTTCATCTCAATCAGCTAAATGCAATAAAAAGAATATTAAAAAACCCAACAATAGAAGAAAAACAACTGGAACAAAATAAAAAAGCAAAACAAAATAAATTGGTCAATAACCCAGAAAAGGCAACTAATTAGCACCTAAAGCGGTCTCGCTCTTTATAATTCCTGAAGATCCCAAAACACCCTTTTCGTCCATTTGATTTGTACAAGTCCATTCTCCGTTGGTGCCCTCCTTCCACAAACTGATTTTATTATCACCACAGGACACAGCCAAGACGTTTCCAGAGAGGGACCAACTGAGTCTCCAAACAACATCCGCAAATGGTTGTGATGTCAAAGGCTTTCGAGTCCACACACCTTCTGTAGCCGCAGAACCGCTAGCGTCAGTAGAAGATAGCTCCTGAGACCACAAAATTACGGTTCTATCTTGGGAGCAAGATGCAAGGTATATACGACCAAGGCCAATGTTTGGTGCAAAAGCGACATCTCTGACCCAGTCGTTATGTGCAGCAAGTGTGTGTGCAAGCTCATATGTCTTGGATGTCTCATTGTATGACCATATTTTAACCAGGTTGTCGCAACCGCCAGTAGCTAGCTGTTTTACAACTGTGTGTGCAGAAGATGGCTGAGCCAAAGCGTTGAATGCAGTAGCAGGTGCCCAGTTTACTGTGTTTACTCCAGATGGGTGTGCATTGGTAAGCATTTGAACTTCCCAGGTTCCCTCAGCTAGCAATTTTGTACAGCAAATTGGAAATTGGAAATTATAAATTCTCGGAATTTATTGAGTATCCGTTGTTTAAATCATGGATATTGTTTTATTTTTGTTGAGTTGACATTTACCTGAAAAGGATAAGAATGATACATTTCCATCTGACGATCCGCAAGCCAGGACAGGACCTAGCTCATGAGGTGCCCATGCAATTGAATTTACTACAAATGTTGTGTAGTTTTTTTTTGTGTTAAATGATAAAATAATTAGCAATTATCCTGGAGCTGCATACAAAAAAAAATACAATGGGTATTCATGAATATCACATACCTGAAGCTGAATGTTTGTTGTGCTTCTTAATTACTGACCATCCCAAATCGCTTTCTTTCCACACTAACACGCTGCCATCATATGAGCAAGAAGCCAAAATGTTTCCGAATTTTGGGTGAGCCCAGGCTACTTGCCAAACCGGGCCTTCGTGCCTATGTGACAACACTTTTTTTTAATATGGTTCTGAAGGTTGTGCTTCAATAAAACTTACTCTTTCAGTACTGCATTTAGTTGTTGTTGCTGGCCT
This sequence comes from Zancudomyces culisetae, assembly GCA_001969505.1. Lineage (NCBI taxonomy): Eukaryota > Fungi > Kickxellomycota > Harpellomycetes > Harpellales > Legeriomycetaceae > Zancudomyces > Zancudomyces culisetae. The sequence continues at coordinate 75,063 of LSSK01000010.1, read as the reverse complement.
TGTATGTCAAACACCCTAACCGTACCATCTGAGGAGCAGGTGGCTAATCTTTTTCCGTAGTAATTTAGCTGAACATCGTGCTACACATTTGAGAGAATCTTTATAATTCGCGCTTATATAGTATTTTGGGGGGATGAGACAAACATTAAAAAATCAAGAGAATCTATCTGGTAAGACTATGTTAACAAAGGTAAATGCGTTTATTTGGGCTTACAATCATGTCCTCGTGCTGGGTATCGAATACTACTGCCTCGTTATTCTATTAGTATAATTTGAAATTTAACGGATGATTATTTGAGTCCTTATATTAAATATCGTGCTTCTAGTTACCATTTTGGCTATTCTATACTTATACTGATATAAGATCCTTGCTTGTTGCTAAATTGGAACCTCAATTCATTAAATTGAATATAAAATACTGTTAAAGCTGTTTTTTAAAGACAAAATAATTTTTGTTTATTTCCGAAAAAATAAAATGTCTTTAGCCCTTTCAACCAATCTCCACGTACAACACATTTTATTTCATTGTATTGAAGCAATAGTTCATTTTAAAGGAAAGCAGGCGCTTTTGATTGGCAACAATTGTGAGAATATAAATGTAGCTAATAAAAATGGTAAACGAGCACCAACACCTTTACTATTCTTAGAAAAGGGAGAGAAAAAAAGATATCTTTAACCACAATAACCTCTTGATCTTTTGAGGCAATTATAATCAGGCTTTATACATCTTTACTTGGAATCACAAATAAATATCACCAGAAACAAAAATTATAGATAATATTAGTTTTATTATAGTACTAGATCGAGTAAAAAGCTGAAATAGTATGCAGACGAGGAAAGGTAACGCAGGTACAAAATTGGTGTGAAGATATAATGTACTCGTGTTGAATAGTTGAGGCTTCCAAGGTATAGGTAGTAATATATATTTTTCATTATCACCACCAAAAACGAGTCGCGTCTACGTTGTACTAATTAAGAAGCTTGAACGAATATACATACCCATTATTCAAATTAAGTATGATATGGTGCTGCTAGCATTTGCACTGGAGCTAATAATAGAAATTACTCCTATTCACAAATAAGCGTGATACTTTTTTTAAAAAGCTTCAATAAAAGATATATAATAATAAGTTTAGCTGGCTTTGATTTGTTTTATATATTGGCTGCATATTGGACATTCTTGTGAATACAAGTTTAATGTAAAAGTTGCTCAAATGTATGACTATATATATTTGTGTGTGAAAAGGTAAAAAAAAAGCACTTTATTTACGCTGTCAATTCGAAATAACCTAATAACATCAACTAAACTGAATGACAAAGCTCAGTGTCAAGAGGATTATGTTGTATTTTTTAATATAGCTTGTAACAATGTTTTTTTAGTTTCTTATCAAGAGAATTGTCAGTTTTTCAGGATGTTTATCAACTTGCTATATATGAAACGTAGCAGGAAAAACTTTAAAAGAAGATACAGAACAGAACTTTTCTTCTTCAAAAAATCAATAAAGATTACTTTTCAAAAACTAAAGAAGCATAAAATACCATAAAACTAATTTTAGACTACACAAATACATATCGACACGAATTGTTTGTGGGACGTACTAGTTAGTAGTGGTAAGTGTTATAGTTATATTAGCTTTCAAACAGTTAATAAAGTTTTAGGATAGAAAGATTATAAAAAAACAATTAATAAGTAGTTTTACAAACAAACCAAAAACTACGTGAACAATCCAAGTTACAAGACGAACCCTATTTTTGATATACCAGAAACAAGTAAACAGAGTCTATCAAAGGAAAAACCCAACCACAACATACATGCTGATATTACATGTTCTTGACATATTACAAAAATATTAATCATACAAGCAACGACTCCAACCAGTTACTCTACAACAACAGAGAATCATTTAGAAACTAGAAAGTGGTAGCAGAATCGAGTGCTTAACCATAGCTAGCTACTTCCTTACCACCCCTCGTTCAACTCCCACAACTTTTGGTTATACAGTTAAAGCAAAACTTTTTTTTTTTTGCAAAATCCGGCAACGTTTTCTGGTATTGTTAAGAGCTATAAAGGCTGTGGTATGTAAATGTATTTTGCTAAGTTATAAAACCGAATCGTGAAATCGAGAAAAATTCTTAGTATATCATTTATAGATGAAGCTTGGGTATATGGTTTTTGTTTACTAGTTTCTAATTTTAAGTTACTGTTTGCTATTGATTAGCTATTGTTTATTAATACTCCTTTTACATTTCTGTGTTGGATCTAAAATAAAAGATATTCATATGCAACTTTAAAGCACGGAAAAATAAAGGTTTGAAACAGAAAAAGAGCAAAACCACTACACCGGATGCCCTTATCTATGATGTATTGGTTCTTGATTTAATCATGACATATACACCAATAATTGTTTGTTCTTTTGGATGTAGATGTATTACATATAAATATCTTTTAGTTTTGTCAATTCAGACTACCTACCTTTTTTTTGTATTGGATAAAATAGTGAAACTAAAAGAATGAGATGAGCTTCAAGTTTCTTAGTTGCAATTTACCCTCTTTGTTAGTGAGATGTTAGATCTTTTTCATGTGATCACAGTTATATTTTCCCAAAAAGCTATTATTTTGGCACTAATTAGTCTGACAAAGTATATTATGTTATAATATAGTATACCATCAAGATCAAAAAAAAAAGCTAAAACCATCTCTTTTTATTTTTCAATGCACAGGTGCTAAATATCGTGTATTCTTGATATTTATTACAGACATGAATTAATTACTGCGGATCTTATCAAACCAATAGTCATATTCTATCTGCATTTCTAGTAAAAAAAATTGCCTGAATAAATGGGCTTTATCAATTTTATAGATTAATGAGGGAAACACAAACAATAGCTAATAAGTTGGAAGATGGCCATAGCAAAAGTACAGGAAGTGGATTTATAAGACATCAAACCAGTAAAAGTAGCAGTTCTCAATCAGTAGGAATCACTTTTATTTCGAAGTTCAAACAGGGATGGTGGTTTATAACTTTATTGTTTTCATTAAAATCTACATAGCTCATCATGCTTCTCACAAAAAACGACACAATCTACAGAGCGGAAGTATAGGCGTTGAGAACACAATATGATTTGCTTAACAGTAGTTATTTTTTACAACACGTGCTTTTCACTTGGGCGGGTCACATGTATAAACATTATAAAATATTTATGACTAAGCTTATGTCATTTCACTAGTTGCTATGTGGGACCCAGTTATGTAAAGCTTTTCTTACGTGGCAATAAATGAGCAAAAAAAAAAGACTAGCAGTGGTGATGGTTGTAGTGGTTGCAGAGGATATCAGCATTTCCATCTGTAATTCTCTATTAATTCATTTTGTTTGTTGGTGTCAAACTTATGCAGCATCTAAAAAAAGCAAAAATAAAAATGAAATTCTGAGCCAAAGCGAAAGCAAAAAGATACCCAAGTCTGATACTGCTTGGTTTTGTTCGAATTAAGATTTCCCAATGATTTCTCAAATTCTGAAAAGCTCAACCATATTGGTAGGGTTGCCTAATTAGACAATGTGGACACTTTATATTATCCAATTTTGTCAAATTTTATTCGCAAGTGGCAAGATTCGATTTAGATAAACTCTCAAAAAAAGCCAATAGCAGTAGCGAGTGGATTTACCGAACAATCGAGTAGATAAGCGCAAGGGGGTTTTAAATTTGTTACATAATGATAAGTGGTTAGCAAGTGGTCCTATAGAAGCTCCCACTATTCAAGTTGGCAAAAACCCTGCTTGCATCATTTGTTTCGATATGATGCGAACTGTTTTCGGTTATTGGAGAGCATAAAGGAGTGGGCTTTTTTAACATCCATTTATTGTTGTTAAAAAAGTGGTATAGCTATAGCTGGTAGAGACGTTTTTGTGTAGTGTGATTGAGATTATTCACAATACGTTATGGGTATATGTTTCCAGAAATTTGTATAGCCACGAGATAAAACAGGTGATTATAGGAGAAAAAAGGTATGGTTTTATTGTATCCAGTTTCAGTGCATCTTCTCACAAGGGGAGGGGGGAAAATGGGGATGGAGAGAAAAATGAGGAAGATGGAGAGAGGGGTGGTAGTTCTACTGCAGCGTATTCAAACCAAAGTTGGCATGTTAACCACGTATAGTTTAAAGTTACACGAGTTAAAAAAACATATCAGCTTAGTTACAAGATGATGGAAAACGCAGGACAAAATCCTCTGTTAATTGATTGATACTTTGGGACAAAAATAAAATCTGCTGTTATAGTGGACTGGGTGTGCCATCTATGCTTTTGTGATCCTTTTGTTTTTTTAGCACTCAAAATGAAAATCAAGCGAAGGACTGGCCTGTGATGATGCTATCAAGAATTTTTTAGAATATCTGAATCTACGTCTAAAATTACAGTGTGTTCCTATTAAGTCAATCAATCCCACTCATTTTTTTATTTTGTACAGTTTTATTCGCTCAGGCGTTATCGGGAGTACTGATACTTTTGCATCCCCCCTTGTTTTATATATTTTTGTTTTATCGCATCTGGAACTAATTATTGTAATTTTTTTTTATGGCAATGGATAAATTAAACCTAAGATGTTTTTAGAAAAAATAAAAAAGCACAGATTTGCATCGAAAACAAGATATAAATACCCAAGACAAGACCTCATCTTTTTAATTTTGAGTTTAACCATTTATAACATATTGCGCTCTGATAACTTGGCTAAGAGGATTGATACTACTTGATTTCGAAGAAGCACAGACAAATGTAAGCCTTTTGAGTTATGGGACTATAAGACAGTGGGCCTCGAGTATGCAATGTATTATCGGAAAAAGAGCTCGGGATGAAGCTGCTACGTTTATTTGCACAATATTTTCCACATTTAATCTGAAGAAAATTGAATATGCATGTATAATCATCTGTTAAGAAATCTCAAAGAAAAAGCCCTAATTCATCTTTTTCTTTTTTTTCGAAACGAACCTAAAATTCGCGTTTTACATTAATTGGAAGCGCATGAATCTCTTTGTGGAAGAAACGGAAATTACGGCTTTATTATATTACAAGAGAAAAAATAAGGGGAAGGACGCTTGGTTGTTATTTGGTAACCAGCCGAATTGGGAGCTAATTCCCTTTGCTTTACTTTTCAATTCATAAAATCTAATGGGTTGGTAGAGCAATGTTATTTTTTATTTTCAGTTTTTTTTTACCAATGGTTAGGAGAAACGGATGTGAGAAAATTTTTTTTTTTTCGATTTCAGGAAAATTCTCATAAAAATTGCCAGTACCATCGAGGGGACGGTTGAATGAACAAGGGCATTTGTGTTGAATATATGTGCTTTGGGTGCATATGACAGATTATGTTAGCGTTTTTTAATAAGAGAGGAAAAGAGAGTATAAAAACACAAAAATAGCCGCTCGTTATACTTTTATCATTTTTTCCTAGTACTATATAGCTGCATAACTTTAACAACATTCTTGCACTACCATAAAAAATAGTTAACTACAAAAGATATATATTAGAAGACTAAAATGACACTTGCAGAAAGCCACGAGGAACTTCTTGTCAAGACCTACCAACCACCGGTAAATAGCGGTCGCATTCCCAGCGACAAAAAGCCATGGATAACCTCAATGGATGAGTATAATTCCATGTACAAGGAGTCTTTGGATAGCCCTGACACCTTCTGGAGAAAAATGGCAAGCGAGTTGGTGGAATTCACCAAGCCATACCAACAAGTCACATCAGGAAGCCTTCACAATGGTGATACACAATGGTTTGTTGGGGGTGAGCTTAATGTATCCTACAACTGTGTAGACAGATGGGCCAGAGATACACCAGATAACGTTGCTATCAGTTTTGAACCTGATGCTCCAGGAGGCAAGAGAACTGTAACATTCAAAGAGCTTTTGGAAAACGTTTGCAGAGTAGCTGGAATGTTCAAAACACTCGGATTGAAGAAGGGAGATACTGTGGCCGTTTACATGCCAATGATCCCAGAAACAGCATATGTCTTGCTTGCCTGTACCAGATTGGGTCTTGTACACACTGTAGTTTTTGCCGGTTTCTCAGCTACTTCGCTAGCTGATCGCATCAAGGATGCAAATGCCAGCGTAATAGTAACCTCAGACCAAGGCCTGCGTGGTGGAAAGCTAATCCACACCAAAAAGATCGTTGATGAGGCTATCAAGCTAAGCGGCGACGTGGTCAAAAATGTTATTGTATTCGAACGCACAGGAGCAAGCGACATCACCTATGTTGAAGGAAGAGATGTCATGTGGGGACCATTGTTCAAACAGCAAGCTTCATACATTCCACCTGTACCAGTAGGTTCAGAAGATCCTATGTTTATTCTGTACACATCTGGCTCTACCGGAAAGCCAAAGGGATTGGTGCACACCACAGCTGGGTATCTTGTGGGAGCAGCAATGACATCAAAGTATACATTTGATCTACACATCGGTGATGTGTTCTGCTGTACCGCAGATATTGGGTGGATTACTGGCCACACATACGTTGTATACGGCCCATTGGCTCTTGGTGTAACTTCTGTAATCTTTGAGTCTGTTCCAACATTCCCTGATGCATCAAGATTCTGGCAAATGGTAGATGAACACAAGGTAACTCAATTCTACACTGCCCCAACAGCTATCCGTGCATTGCGCAGATTGGGAGACAGCTACATCAACTGCTGTGATCTATCAACACTTAGAATCATCGGTACTGTTGGTGAGCCAATCAACCCTGAGGCTTGGGTGTGGTACCACTATGTTGTCGGTGATGGCAAGGCTGTTGTTGTCGACACCTACTGGCAATCCGAAACCGGATCACATATAATCACACCTCTTCCATTCGCTACCCCAACAAAGCCAGGATCAGCAACACTTCCTATGTTCGGAATTGAGTTGGCCATTTTGGATCCAGCAGATGGCAAAGAGTTGGAAGGAAACGATGTTACAGGTGTGTTGGCAGTCAAGCGATCATGGCCATCCATGGCTAGAACCATCGTAGGAGATCACGATAGATACCTGTCCACATACATGCACGTTTACAAAGATGTTTACTTCACTGGAGATGGTGCCATGCGAGACAGCGATGGTTACTACTGGATCAAGGGAAGAGTTGATGACGTGATAAACGTCTCTGGACACAGAATCTCAACTGCTGAAATAGAATCTGCCCTTATTGTAGATAACAATGTCTCTGAATCTGCAGTTATTGGTGTAGAGGACGAAATTACAGGTCAAGCTATATTTGCCTATGTAACAACACCAAAGGGTGTCGTAGATTCCGAAGAAGTCAAGAAGGCAATGATCCAAACTGTTCGTAAGGAAATCGGCCCAATTGCCACACCAAAGAGAATCATTATTGTTGATGAGCTTCCCAAGACTAGATCTGGAAAGATCATCCGCAGAGTTCTTAGAAAAATCGCAGCTGGTGAGGAAGACCAGCTTGGTGATCTCTCCACTCTTGCTGACCCTTCAATCTTGGATGTGCTTGTTAAGAAGGTCAGAGCTGGTTAACTTGTTTTTGAAACCATACTTACCACCAGTTCCCTTAATCATGATACTTTTATTTCGTCATTATAAGTTCTTAATTTTTACATTTGTTCAACTATTTTTTATTTCATTCATAGCTTGGTTTCAAACATCAACTAATAAAAGAAATGTAAGACTATAATAATATATTTTCTTGTGAAAGGAAAATATTAGAGCTTGTAGTTTGTTGAAGAATGAATTTATTTATTAATTCATTTTGAAAACTTAGTGTCGCTTTTGCGATAAGAAAAATCTTTTATTTTTGTCATGCAACTACTATCCAACTGGCAGATCTTGTTTTGTAAAAATGAAAAAGAGAGAAAAAGTAGGCTAATTAGCAAGGGATTGTTGTTTGACCAAACTGGCATATGTTCCTCCCAGTCCTATTAGCGATTCGTGGTTTCCCTGCTCAATCACCTCGCCACTCTTAAATACGTATATCCAATCCGCGTTCTGAATTGTCGATAATCTGTGTGCCACCGAAATGGTTGTTCTACCAACACTAGCCTTATCGAGTGCATACTGAACCACCTTCTCTGATTCTGTATCCAGTGCTGATGTAGCTTCATCCAACAATAATATTTTAGGATTTCTAATCAATGCTCTTGCTAT
>LSSK01000010.1:0-66707 GCA_001969505.1 Zancudomyces culisetae | reverse complement strand
CCTCGCCACTCTTAAATACGTATATCCAATCCGCGTTCTGAATTGTCGATAATCTGTGTGCCACCGAAATGGTTGTTCTACCAACACTAGCCTTATCCAGTGCATATTGAACCACCTTCTCTGATTCTGTATCCAGTGCTGATGTAGCTTCATCCAACAATAATATTTTAGGATTTCTAATCAATGCTCTTGCTATTGCTATTCTCTGCTTCTGTCCTCCACTCAGCATTGATCCTTTACCTCCAACTCTAGTATTATACCCATCTGGTAAATCCATCAACAGATTATGTATATTTGCAGCCTTGGCAGCTTGTTGAACCTCAAACTCTGTTGCATCGGGTTTACCATATTTGATGTTTTCAGACGCTGAACAATCAAACAAAACGGGTTCTTGTGATACCAGTGAGGGATGGTCACGTAATTTATCCAAAGGCCAATCCCGTACATCCACCGAATCAACACTGACAGAACCCTCCAAGACATCATACAAACGAAGAATCAGATTGATGATGGTCGATTTTCCAGATCCTGAAGAGCCGACCAGAGCAATTGTTTGACCAGGAGCAGCATTTACATTGACATTATTGAGAGCCAAAATATCAGGACGAGTGGGGTAGGAGAAAGAAGTACTATCGGCTTTGATCTCTCCGTTTAGTTCAGCAGGAAGAATGCACTTGCGGTTAGCAAGATTATCTACTGCTATGTCAATTGTGGGGCTTGTATTAAACAGTTCTCTGATCTTGAAAGCACTAGCTAAAGCATTTGGAATCATACTCATTACCGATGATGTCTGACCTAAGGCAAACGCCGCAAATAGTATGGCGTACAGCGCATCCAACATTTGTGTTGTATCAATGTTTTCATTCATAACAAACCTTGACCCAGAATAAAATGCCAAACTGAAAACTAAAAATTGTGCACAAGTGGAGAAGCCATATAACAACCCATTAATGTAATATCCTTTCAGCGTAGTTCTATGAGGTACCATATTTTTTTCAATATAGCTGCTAATATATGTGTTTTCGCGGGATAAAGATGTAACAGTCCTAATATTGGTGATAGATTCGGATGCCTCTTGTGCAATCAACTCTTCAATGGATTTTGACTTTATAGCCGCACTCATCATACCCTTAGATTGTTGAGCCTGAGTAAATGCTAACGCAGGAAAAACAGCTAGAACCACCAGAGAGATCATCCATGATCTAGTAAACCCAATGGTCAGAGCAGTAATCACTGACCCCAAACAACTGAAAATCAACGGGAAAGCGTCTGCACATGCTTTGTATATATCATCTGGTTCTGAAGCAAGTCTTAGTGTCAACGCACCAGACCCATTTGTAGGTTTATCGAAAAATTCGCTATCCTGGTACACAATGCTTGTGAACATGTCACTTTTTAGCTTGTCATTCAGTCTGACAGCACCTCTACCAAACAAATATGTCCTGAGCGCTAATGTGGCAAAGTTACCAACAGCAAACATCAAAAAGACGAATGCATAAAAATCAGTGTCTTTTTTCTGCTTTTTTGGATCAGGTTCGCCAAAAGCGATTACTATTCTTGAAAAAATAAGTGAAAAAGATGGAAGAATGCATCCATCGATCATAGACACAAGCACACCAGGAATAAATGGTCTTACTTGAGATGAATATTTCCTTAAAACCCATAAAAGGTCTGTATATGACCCTTTTTTGTTTGAACTTTGATCCTTTGTTGTTTCCTCTTCAGAAAGTCTTTGAATTTTTGACATACTTTTGTTTGCACCAATTAACTTTTCTTCCAGCTCATCCTTTTCATTTTGATGATCGATTTTGCTTTCTGATAATATATCATCCTTTTTTCTTAAATCCTGCGCCTTCACCAATGATGCATATGCTCCATCCATTGCTACCAATTCGGCATGTGTTCCGCTCTCTATGACTTGCCCTTTTCCAAACACATATATCATATCTGAGCTCTTAATAGTTGACAATCTGTGTGCAATTGTAATTGTTGTTCGATTTACTGTAGATTTATCAAGTGCATCCTGAACTAATTTTTCAGATTCCGTATCTAATGCTGATGTAGCTTCATCCAACAATAATATTTTAGGATTTCTTATCAATGCTCTTGCAATTGCTATTCTCTGTTTTTGACCTCCTGATAACAATGCACCTCGTTCTCCGACCAATGTTTCATACTTTTCAGGAAGCGTCATAATGAAATCATGTATATTTGCCCCCCTACATGCTTCTTCAACATCTTCTTGTGTTGGTGGATTGTTTTCATAATCTTTTGCTCCCCATTTGATGTTTTGTGCTATACTTACTCCAAATAGTACTGGCTCTTGACTCACCAATCCCATGTTTTGGCGTAGACTTCGTACATTATATTCCCTAATATCTTTTCCATCAATTAGAACATTTCCTTCCAAGCAGTCATACAATCTCTGAACCAATGCTATAGTTGTTGACTTCCCACATCCTGACTCCCCTACAAATGCTACTTTCTGACCTGGCTTTACTTTAATACTAACATTATTAAGCACTTTTACTTCACCCCGGGTGGGATAGTTAAATGTGACATTTCTGAACTCAATTTCACCTTTTATATCCTCGGCAGAATCACCAGATTCAAGATCCGTAGCATCAATCTTGGATTTTTTATCTATTACATCAAACACATCGGGTGCGGCACCCCTAGCAGACGATATTGCTGAAATACTTGGAGCAGCGCCACCCAGGATAAATCCACCCATAACAAGTGCAAAAAACACATTCAGCACTTCAGATAGCGTGGATGTATTGTTTCTAATTAGTTTGGCTCCGTACCAAAATCCGAGGGAATATAATATGTAAATAAAGAAAAATGTCGCCCCCAAACCCAGACCTAGTACCATTGTTCTTCTCATTCCAGCTTTATATCCCTTGTCCAGCTTACTTGAGTACCGATCAATCTCCTTTTTTTGTGAATTGAACGCCATAACGGTACGCATACTTGACAACACTTCGGTTGCCACAGCACCAGTTTCAGCAAACGACTCTTGAACCTTGTTGGTCCATTTACTGACATTCATTCCCATAATTGCTGCAGATCCTATCATTAACGGCATCACTGATAACACAACCAGTGCCATTCTCCATCCCTTTACAAATGCCAGTACAAACCCACCCAAAAATGTAGTTGTGTGCTGCACAACCACGCCTGTCTTTTCATCAATTCCGTTTTTGATAGTTGATATGTCGGATGTCATTCTTGTGGTAAGAGCCCCAACATCTACAGAATCAAACCATCCTGCTTCTTGACTCATTATTGATTTATAGTACGCCTCTCGCATTTTTTTTGCCTGCTTTGTCGCTGTAACATTCCAACACAGATATGTTACATATGAGACTATATAAGTTCCAATGGATATATACAGAAATGTCAAGGCTGTACCATTCACTTCTTTTTTCAGTAAACTATCGCCAGTATCCTTTTTCCCCTCCAAAACCAAAAAATTGTAGGTTATAAACGTTCCAAGTACTTTAGTAAACAGTACTGTCATTACTGGTATGGTTGCACCCACTGCTGCAGAGCCAAAAATACCCACTGTTATCATAAATTTATCAAGAGTCGTCGCAAAACGAAACAGTGCAAAGTATGAAACCTGCTTCATGGCAGGCTTCTCAATTTTCTTTTTGGAACTTCCAAAAAGTTTCCTTTTGGCGGGAGCATCTAATTCTTTGTCAGTATCCTCATTTTCGCCAAATATTGCTCTCTTTTCCAGTTCTTTTGCTTCATTTCTCAATATCGCTGATATTTCATCAGCCACACTGTTGGTAGCACTGGATGTAGTACTATTTTCTTGTACTTTTTCCATGTTTTAACTTTAGGAATTAGTTGATTAGCGTCTAGTTAGTCACCTTATTAGATTAAACGGGAGTATATATATATGTGTGTGTGTTAAAGTCGTTTATAAAGCTACTAGGTAATGTTTTAGTACTATCAATATTATATTTTGTACATTTTCTTTACAATCAGTACCACACCCTTTTATACATATCTTATCACCAAGCATCAAAAAAATATTTTTCGCCTTTTATTTATTTATTTTAGATTGATTCTGGATTAACCAATCTCCTTTAATCATTAAAAGAAACCAAAACCTATTTTTTTTACTTTTTTTTTCCGCAGCTTTTTCTCCATATGCAATCGGTTTAATTTAATCAAATTCAATAATATTTAAACAAAAAGTGTATAGTTATTTGCTGAGATCTTATCTTATTCATCGCAACAGTGATGACTTATTCACGTTTTTTGAAGGTAGTTTAGAGGGCTAGGGAGAGAAATCTAAAAAAAGTGGGGAGCTATATTTGCGTAAATAATCACTACTGCGGCTGCTTTGTGCTGCGCTTTTTTGTTTGTGGAGTTTTGTAAATCCACAAACTAATGCTTTTTATTCGACGGTTTCCATTTTTTACTCTAATTCTCACGAGTAATTAACGTATTTCGATTTCCACTTGCTGAATGACCAAAAAAAAATTTTTTATATAAAATTGAAAATATTAACATATTGGAATGTTAAACTGAATAGATATAAGAAAAAAACAAAAAATAAAAAGTAAAGAATAATCTATTGGAGCTATTGGCAAATCATTCATATACAATAACGTATCTAGTGTTGTGTTGCAACTTTCATTGTATCTTTACGATATCTTGACTAACTAGCTGACTAACCAACTTATTAAAAAGAGTCGTTATCTCCCTATTTCTCTTGTCCATGTTTCTGCGCAACCTTCCAATCTGCTTTAATGATAATTATTGTGAATTACAACTGTCGGCCACGACACTGGTATTTTCGAATACTACATCCACAATTGGCGCTTTTATTTCTTGATAAATATAGTGCAACTGCTCACTGAATCCAAGTTAGTAATAGCAACATATCATTGTATCTATCATAAAATAGTTCCAATCTGTGGCAGCAAATTTGTAATGAAAATAACCACCCTCACACTTTTCCCCAAGAAACCACCACTATCATTTTTATTTCATGTCCTTACATTGATAAGTGAAACCTGATTGAGTTTATAATAAACATATAACTACCAACAAACGCACAAACTTGCACAAAAAACTTATTGAAACAGTAGAATGGCAATAGATGGAGCTACTGATTCAGACCAGGTTACTTTTGTGACTGGGTTTTACTCAGAATCTGGTCCAGATCTTTACATTTGTCAGAGCGCAAATGTGCTGTGATAAGCTGCAAATTAGAGTTTAGGGCTTGAAGTTTTTCGAAGGTTTCGGGGGTTTCCTTTAGCAAGTAGTCGAGTTTTGCTGCAGTTTCAACCACATTACTTTGTACAGTCGATTTATCACCCAACGAAAACTTGATGTGTGATTGCAACTGTGGTGAATCCAAAGTAAAAGGCGGTTCAAGCAAAGATGAACGAGAAGACGAGGAGGCGTCGGACCCGCTCGGTCGCTGATTGGCCGGATGTGTTATTTTCTGTCTATCTAAAGAGTCCAGATCCAGTTTTGCCCTTTTTATCGCAGAATTTAGTGCGTCTTCCACTTGTTTGGGAGACTTTTTGCGTTTTCTCGAAACTGATAATAGCACATCGTTGGCTTCGGCCATCAAATCGGCAACTTCAGCCTCAAGTTTCTTATCCAAGGGTTCTACGTCTTCGTACCCGATCTGTGGCGTGCTGTTGACGGCATAGCCATCATTATCATCACTGGCTATCAAAGGACCTAGACCACCAAGACCAATACTCCTCCTTGATTGGGCTTTATCTCTTTTGTGTTTTTTATTTGTATTGGTTATAGAAGCAGCGGCTTCATCATAAGGAAATCCGTTTACCATTAAGTTTGGCCCAACACAGGCCCATACTCTGTTCGACCACTATTTTTTGTTTTTGTTTTTGTTTTTGTTTTGGTTTTGGTTTTGATAATTGTTTTCAAAGTATAACCCTGTATAGTATGCGATAGTATAGGCTTACCTCTTTCAGGCTGGAGCAAAGAATCTGTTTCAGAGCCTGTAAATCTTCTTCATTGGAAAAAGATTCTTGAATCACCGAATTGGTCTCGAAGCATCGATCAATCAAATCATCAAATTCTCGTCGCAAATACGCGACATCGCCGAGTGAATCGATCCTGATGGGTTGGATATCACTTTGCTGATCCATTTTTCAATTTATCTTCTTAGGCTGTGCAACTCGTGTTTATAATTATGAATAATTTACAAACCTTTACAGAAAAGGCTTTGAATAGTTTGAAATGCCAACAGGGAAGGCGTCAAGGATATGAAGCTTTGTTGTGAGTTTTATTTTTTGCAGAATTTTTATTTGGTTTTTTATTTAAAATTAAACAATGTTGCCAAATACAATGGTTAAAACCAAGGATTAAATATCAGTTAGAATGGAGAGAAAAAAAACGAGATATTACCTCGGGGCAAATAAACTATTCTTTTTTTGTTTACTTTTACATGGGGGAATAGAAACCCCCAAACTTGGTAAGGAATATTTAAAAAGCTTTTTTTATTGGATAGTGGTAACAACAACTACACTTATTTCAGCATTTTTTTCTTGTATTTTCTTCTGAAATTTTTTATTCATCCAATTTTGGAATAAATTAGGGGAAAGAAAAATGGCAACCCTCCAGAATGATGGACAATGCAAGTCAAGTTGAAACTCTCAATTGTCTGCCTTTAATTTGATGTGTGTATATGTATATGTATATATTCACTAGTTTGTTTTTTTTAACAAATAAAAAAATTTTAAATTACCCAAAAATTAAAAAAAACAAAAAATTAAAAAGACAAATTACGCTAATAAACAAGCAGCTTGAATGTTCAAGTAAAGGCATCTGAGTAAATAGCAAACTTTGTTAAATTAAACGCAAGAGCCAGGAACTAGCGATTAAGAGTATACACGTATTTGATTGTGTGATAACAGAGGATATTGCAAATAAGTAGTAAAGAGAATGGATCAAACATTAATCGAAAAGGGCCTTTTCACAACGGTGGGATGTATTATCGATCTAGTAGATAGTAAGTCAATGATTTGGGCTGCATCCTTTTTAAAGGATATGACTGTTGGGAATGAAAAGGGTTCTAAATAGAGAAAAATAATCCCTGTAAATACATGATAATACGAATAGAGCATATCCATGCAACACTTAGAGATGGCAAAAAAATACTTGGAATACTGAGATCTATAGATCACTTTGGTAAATTCATTTACATGCATTTATGGTTGTTTTTTAGATTTGTTTATAGTTGTTTTCATTTTTATAAAGAAAGTGAAACAAGAATGATTGAGTAAAACAAATAAAGTATATAAAAATAAAATAAATAGGTAATTTGGTAATCCAAGACACGATAGAAAGGATATTCGTCGAAGGAGCTTATGGTGATATAGAAAGAGGCGTGTTTATGGTGAGAGGGGAAAATCTTGTGTTGATAGGAGAAGTAGAAGAAGACAGCTTGGGTAAGGACATGTTGGATCTAGTTGAATTGCCAATCGAAGATGTATTGATACAGCAAAGAAACGAAATAGAAGAAAAACAAGAAAAAGAAAGAAAATATTTAGAAAAACTGAAAAGGGTTGGGCTATCAGAGTTCCATCCGGTTGATCGATACTTGGATGATGGGATTTAAGAGTTAGAAGAGGAGTCCAGTAGGATGGACTTTTGATGATTATGGATAGAGGAAAGGGAAAGAGCATATTTACCGACAGGAGTGGAATCAGGGTCTATGTGGTTTAGATAAAGGAAGGCAGGGTCAGTAGAAGGAAGATCGCATGGTTGGGAGAGAATAAAGGTGGTGTTTGCATTAATTTTATCAAGTAGACTTGTTAGCATGGTAGAGAATTTAGTGAAGTTGCGGCCATGGAGTTTCTTCCATTTTTTCAGCACAACTACAAGGGGGATGACAAGAGAGTCAAAGGCAACAGAGTTTGAATAAACCCTTAGGTATGTAGTTAGTAGAAGGAGAAGTCTATCAAGGACACAGTCCAAGTAGACAGCAGTGTGTTCATATTGTTTGGGGCATTTGATGTACAGCTCTAGGTTTATTTGTTTTAGTACAGCCTTGGCGGGACGCTTTTTGGAGGTAAAGTCGGGGCTTTGAATGATTGAAATGACCAAAGGAAGAACTGGAATGTAGATTCGAGTAGAGGCGGACAGTTGGGTCAGAATTTCAATGCAGTGTAGACATAGAGGGAAGTATTTTGCGGTGGGAATCAGCTTGGATACACCCAAAACTACCTGGATCAGCGGATAGATCAAGGGTTCCAAGGCGTCACTAGCAGCAGCTGGGGCGGATCCACCACAACTGTGGGACAGCAAATCAGCCCAGAACTTTAGGCTGTTTACGAACTGCCAGTTGTAGACTTTTTGATAGGCATCTTTGGTGTTTAGATGCATGGCAGCTCGCAGTCCTACAGCCAGCTGACGGATATACATAAATGCATGCGAGTATACACTGTTATAATCATTGCATGTTGTATACAGCTCAACTGCACTTTGTCTCATCTGCTCAACCTTGGCTATTGAGTGGATTCCTGTAACGTTGCTGTGTCTCACATACGACAAATATACTCCCTTTAGAATCACGTCTTTGATGATTTCTCCGCTGTTGACCATTTCTCCTAATAATCCTGCTGCTTCTTTACTCACCTCCTCACTGCTTTCTCTTGCTCCATAAAGCCTCAGCATTTCCTTTACAAACTCTCGACTTGCTTTTGCATGCATTCCAAAATCCCGTGCCAATGTTCTTGACTGTCTAATCATGTACGCTACCATTTCGTCGTCTGCGATTTGCTGTATGTTTCTGAGCAGTCCCACCATGTACGTTCTTACCATTTCTCCTCTGCGCTTTTGGTTGTCCTTCTCAGGTATCGCTTGGATTTCTTGTGGAAACTTGTCTACTACCATTTTCATCAATCTGTGGAACACTTGCGGGTTTGTTATTAGATATTTTTGCTTTAAACCTCCTTTTTCTTTTTCGTCTTTGGTTGATGCCGATTTGAAAGCGTGTAGTATTTTTTTGTTTATTGTTTTACTGTTGCCTTCCATTTCTTTTTCCCATTTTTGCAGCATACTGTTGGTAATTATTGTTGTTCCTTCCTCAATCTTATCGCCATCCTCATCATCATCGTCTTCACTCTCAATAGCAAAGTCAAGGGCGTCTGGATCGTTTTCCTTCATAAATTCATAAAACTCTGGATCTTTTTCTTTTAGCTTATCCATATCGCTTTTCAGATTTTTCGCCTCTTTTATGTTGGTCTTTTTTGCCTCTTTTACTTTTTTCCGTCTTTCTTTTTGTCTTGCCTCTTCTTGATCCTCCTCCTCGTGTTCCTCATCATCATCCTCCTCCTCTTCATCCTCCTCTTCATCCTCCTCGTCATCCTCCTCTTCATCATCCTCGTCATCCTCTTCTTCATCCTCCTTTCTTTCTACATTTTCTATTCCTTTACCACCTTTCTTCTCCTCCTTTTCATCTGGCTCAGAGTCACTGCTACTATCATACTCCTTTTGATCCTCTTCAACATCCATACTCTCAAACAATTTGTCGTTCTCCTCTTCACTATCTTCACTCAACTCCTCGCTCATTAACTCTTCCTCTCCATCATTATCCATCTCCTCGTCCTCGCTTGAACCCATTTCTTCTTGTGGACCTTTTTCCGACACAAACTCTTCGAGTTCATCTATAATTTTCACTTTATTCTCTTTTTTGTTCCCTCCGTTCCCTCCGTTTCCTCTACTTGCTACTTGTTTATTTTCATTTTCTCCTCTTTTTGCATTTTTTCCTTTTTCAAATCTACCTCCTTTCTTGTTAGGCTGGGCCTTTGTACTCTTCCCTGGGCCGCTGTTGTTCTTGTTGTTTTTGGTTACTTTAGTTAGCTTTGTTTGTCTCTGCTTAAACTTTTTAACGGATTTCTTTGCTTTTGCCATTCTTTACGGTCTTCTCTATCTTGTGTTGTTTAATTTATTTATTTATTTTTTAAAAAAAGTGCGGGTTTATGGTTGCTTTAGAATAATACAATTCTATGTTGAATGTGCGTTTTTGCCGGAGTAGTTCTCTACGTATTTATATCGGTCCTGCTTATCCAAGATTTTTTTTTTTCAAAGATCCTATCTATTATTAACTTTAAATGTATTTACAAGTCCACCTTTATGTTACTGTGCTCTTTTTTATAACATTATATCCACAATAAAAAAAAATTTTTTTTTTATTTTCATACAAACTTGTAGTGCAAAATTATTTTTTTTTCGATCCATTAACAAATAATAGATTTTTTTTTGTTTTTATTCAGCTAATAAAAAAAATTTTTTCCCCCAAGCTTCCCAGTCGAGTTGTGTCACATCAATGGATCGTTGAGTTTTTCGGGTGAAAATGCCCAAAAAATGCACTCATGATCAAAGTATACACACATTTCTGGTCAAAATTGCTCATATTTCATTAAAATACACTTCTCTCACACGCTCACGCTCATGCTCACACTCAACCATTTACCCATTTATGAAGAACTTTCAACTTGAGAATCTATTTTTCCATGCTGTCACAGCTTTAACTGCCTGTTTCCTATCTGTATTCACATACTTTTGCAAGTATTTTTAGGGAATGACTTTAAACTGTTTGTTTAATTCTACAATTTTAGGTTATATTTACTCGTCCATATTGCAATACAAAAGTAAACAAAATGAGAAAAAATGGTTTATGAGACAATAAATAGTGATAGAAGGAAAAAAAAATTAACCAAGAGAAGAAACATCGGAACCAACCTCAGACACACTATATATTACTCTATTTTTTTTCTTGTGTGGTTTCTGTCTCGGATGAAATCTTTCCTCTATCAATCAGCTCCTGTCGCTCACTACCACTAAAGCTCCAAAACGTTTCCTTTTGTCTATTTAACCATGCTCTGGGTTTGGAGTATATATGTTCTTCATGTCCAAAGTCCTGCCAAAAGATCGTATACGCTGCAGTAGTTACAATTGCTGCATATGTCACCAATTCAAATACTCTAAACCCAGCCTTTGGTGCCCTATGTTCTAGTCTTTCGAGTCGTCTAATGTACTTTTCCACCTTCTTTTGATCAACATTGACTTTTCTTGTCTTCCAATGCGATTGTTTTATATCGTATTTTTTGTTGAATTGTTCCATTTCGTTTGTCTTTATTTTTTATTTATGTATTCGATTCTTAGTATTTAAGTATCCGATTCTAATTTTTAAGGATAATGAATGTAGGGTTTATTGACTAGACCTGTTTTGCTCAAACGTTTTTATAAGCTCTAGTTTTTTTCCTGGATTCTATTCTGATTTTTGCCTAGTCTGGAAATGAAAAAGAAAAAGAGTCTACTATTAAAAAATATAATAATAATAATAATAATAATAATAAATGCTATCTTTGTTTCTTTCTACAACTTGTTTTAAGATGATTCCAATCATATTCAGCCCAATATTTTGGATATTCTTTTGCTCGATTTGCTAATTTTACTAGCTAAGTTTTTAAAAGTAAAAAAAAGTAATGAAAAGATTTTAATCATAATTTGATTTTTTTTTGCAGCTCTTTCAACAATTAATGTGTAATCAAAGCTGTTTGTTTTCAGTCTCAGATATACATATATATAACAGTATCATTTCCTGTTTGACTATCCAATGCTTTCCAGAAAAAAATAATTCAAGTTAAAGAGCCAAACCAAACCAAGAATACTAGTTCAAAACTTTGATGGCGCCAGAAACATCTAAACATGATAAAGTTGTATCAAAAAAAAAAACAAAGCATTAGAACTAACGTTTTTTTCCACTACTGAAAATATTCTTTTTTTTTAAAAAAAAAACAAGTAACCCACTCTTTAGTTACCAACGAAAACCTTTAGTCTACTGATTGAGTATAGTCCAACCTGGTTGGGAGACATACAAGCTCGACTGCGGCATTTCCGCTCAATTGGTACCTGATCTCCGTCAACAAACACAACAGGAAATGAGATGGAATTTTCGGAGTTTTTTGTGCTGGTTAAAGACAGTATTATCAAGGACAAATGAATGTAGGTGGTATTTCTTCATGTGTCAGATAATACAATCATAGCTAATTTTATTCCAAGTGCCCTATACTTTTAAGATTGTTCGGCTTGTAGGTAATCAATCATCACACGGAATATACCTATCATTATATCTAGCCGCATATCTTATCCTTACTTTACTTGCTTTGAACGCTTTCTGTGCTTCGGTTAAGCGTCGATGGTGGTGTCCTTTTCCTCCGGAAGAAGCTTGTTTGTTTTTCTCAGTATGTGGTATGTTCCTCTCCTTTGTGTGGAGTCTCTCAGTCGACTTTTCTCCTTGCGATGCAGCAGAAACGGCATTTCTTTTGTCTTTATGCATATCAGTTGTTTTGGTAGTGCTTTCTTTGGTGGTTAAGTCTTTATTCCTATCTTTTGAATCTACAGCTGACTTTTGTTTTCCGTGATGTATATTTTTGCCCTTTTTAGGATTTTTTAACCGCGAACTGTGACCCTTGGTTTTTTGCTTCGATTTACGAATGTAATCCAACAATGCCGTAGAAGTGGGCGTCTCTGCATCATTTGTCACAGGTCCATACTCAGCACTTACCAATGCCTTGGATAGGTGAGTCACAGCCTCTTCCGTCCCGGATTTAGCTGCCATCGCTGTACTTTGAGGATTCATAATATTCGATATAAACGATAAAAACCCGGGATCGGAATGTATTGTATTGGTGAGAGTGTCCTTGTATTTCTTACCCGAATATAGGCCTTTCTGATAGGGAGCGTACTCCACTTGTGCCCTAAAAGTTGAGTTTGTCTTTGATATAAAAACATGCCCATCGTATATTTTTTTGAAATGCTCTACTTCTTCAGTATTTTTGAATTTTATATACGCCCTAGACGGTAACGCAGTTTTTGCTTGACTATTTTAGTACATTTTTACACCTTAATATTTTCATGACTAATTAATAAGTAGTCATACACCTTATGTATAAAAGCGTTTCACATGTTGTTACCTTTTTTGGATTTTTCCTTGAATATACTCACGATAGTATGGTTTTTGATCGAGTTTTGCCAAATTTCTGCTCGTGTACATTTGGGTAGAGATTACCTGAGTCTCGCTGATATAACTCGTTTTATTTAGTTTAATATCCTGCTCATTGTGTTCATCCGCATCCAGATTTGTACCCGTTTTTTTATCCACATCTGCACCTGCGACTAGTTCCGTGTCAAGAACAGACTCGTTCTCATTTTTTTGTTCCGCTATGTTTCCTGTGGCATTTCCATCAACTGCTCCCTCTTTTTGAAGTGCCGAAACCCGCATTTTGACCTCATAAACAGTCCCTTCATCACTCTTGTTGTACCACAACAATGCATTCTCTACTGATTTCCAGAAAATGTGTTCAGGAAGATCGGGTGGCAATCTCCTTATAATAACCTTAAACTTGCTTTTAATCCTTTTTGCGGATTTGATTTTCGATTTTCCCGCCCGCACCCTCCCTCCCTTTGGTTTCTTTTCTGAATCTTTAACATTTGACTTTTCCTTTTTAGATTTGTTGCCTTTTACCTTTCCTTCGTTTTCTGCCTCGATGAGCCTGCTTTTTTGTTCAGAATCGCCATGTCCCTTTGAGCTGTATGGTTTTTGGCTTGTTTTCTTTTCGCTCTTGACACTACTTCCAGGTTTCCTGGGTTTCTGCGCTTTTCCCGGCCCATTAACATCGCCTTTC
Organism: Zancudomyces culisetae; assembly: GCA_001969505.1. Lineage (NCBI taxonomy): Eukaryota > Fungi > Kickxellomycota > Harpellomycetes > Harpellales > Legeriomycetaceae > Zancudomyces > Zancudomyces culisetae. The sequence goes on along the minus strand of LSSK01000010.1, from coordinate 53,010 downwards.
GCTATTTGTTGAAGTTCCAGTCGTTTTAATATTCTATTATTCTAAAAAAAAGAGAACTAGCAATCAAAACATTACCTCTTGTGCTCTTGGATTCATCTTTTATTTTTTCTTTCACTCTCTCATTCCCGTCTCCAGGTTTCTGAACTGCCTTTTCTTTTTGTTTTCCACTCCTTTCGTCTTTACCTATTGATTCCATGTGTGGTGTTTAGATTTTAATTCCTGTTTTTACCATACAGAAAAACAGTAATCTTGCTGCTCAATCAAGCATAATTAGATTTATACAGCCTGTAATTTTCTTTTCACCTGTGTTTATATATTTCATACCTTTTTTTCTCCTCAAGTATCCCCTGGCATTTCTTGAGTCTTTGTCCTTTTTTTCACCCTCGATACTCGATTTTTCATTCATATTTGGATTGAGTATGCATTTGTATATATTTTTAATTTTACTTTGGACAACAATATCAAACTGTTTTTTTTATATAAAAAGTCGCTTTTAGCAAAATGCTTGTAGTTTATGGTTCTTGTTTGAATATTTTAATCAGAACTTTCCAGGAAAAAGATGGGGTTGTGTAGTTTTTATTGGTAATTATACATATGCTTTTGTTTTGGCTAAAATTAAGCATTTCCGCTCACACCTCACAATTTCCTGATTTAAAGTAGTCATTTAACTTGACACTTAGTCACACGTTCAAGTGTTGGACAGGGTAATTAAGTGTTTGATACATGTTGTACAAACACTAATCACCCCTAAATTAAGGACGTCGGAAGATGCGAAGGTTGCTTCGATGTACAAATGGTTTCGAACATCCTAAGGACCTCACGAAACCAGGCTTATGTAGACAATGATATGTGTTATCTTGAAAATAAATGTTGTTGTGGTGCAGCAGTCAAATGCAAATCTCCTAACTGAACTGTAGGAGCAACAAACCACATTGGGTTAAATGACATTTTCCTGCACAGCCTAGAAAGACGAATTAGCTAATTTGCTAAACCTCATTCTTAGTTTACTCTAAAACTTTTTTCTAACAAAACCGTCAATTTAAAAACCGTATCCCCATGTTCACCAATCTACATCCCCATGTTATGCAGATGAGACAAATAAACAAGAGTGAGTTTGCTAACTACAGAAAGAAAAAAGTTGCATGTCTGCCTATCAAAGGCCCAACATTCACCCTTTTCCATTTCTGCAGCTACTTTCTGATCCGTTAGCGAAAAGTTTTTGTTTTTGTTAAAAAGGGAAAAAAAAAAGGCAAGTGATTGATGGATTAGTTTTTAAATCAACCAAAATCCTCCAAAATGGATTCAATTATCATATAATTATGGGGAAAGACGCTTCGGTTTTATAAAAATAATGGAATATCATTTGCGGGTAAGAATACCATACACATTTTAGGGTATCAACACAATCTTGGTGTAGACTAACTCGATCTGCAAACATTGGATATCACAGCCTGTATGTAAACCTGGTTTTAGACCAGCACATTAACTTTGTGTATTAAAGCTTGTCCTTACGCGTATCTTTTTGATTTCGATAGTGAAATAGGTTGAAGACACTGCTGTATCAAAATAAACATTTTTAGTATCTGTTTTGATCCCACTTTGCAAGCTATGAATTCAACTCACTCTGCTCAACCCCTCCCCCCTCCCCCCACTCAATTATAAAAAAATAAACAGCACAGAAACAAATAGATACCGATATCTTGTTCACTAGAAGAGCTGAGGAAAGGTTACGACGTATTACTATAGTTACAGAATCGTGCTAAACCAAGAATCATCAACCAAGTCACAGATATAAACATAGTGCAGCCTGGTCCTCAGTATTATCAATTAGGCTACGTTGTTGTGTTTATATTGTATCCTTAATTCCTTGATGCAGAGTATCTAGTACATCATATCCAGCATCAACACAACATAGTCCACAAAGGCGACATAGACAACATAGACAACAAATGATTCGTTTGAAGAATCTATGGGGTGATATTTTAGATTTCGCAAATAAAGCATTCAATCAACCAATAAATGAACATTACTTCTTGATAATAACGCCCCCTCCTTTCCTATCCCCCCACATTCCTAAAAAAAAAATACAAATCAATAAATAAGAAAAAGTATCAGCAATATTTGGGATAAATTTCTCGGCAATCACCAAAAAGCGGGAAATGACATTTATGTTATGTGCGTAAATGAATAAATCGTATTTTCCAGATTATTTTAACAAATCTATTTACCATACATAGTAAAGGGAAGAGGTTCTCTTGTCGAAAAAAACCAAACTAACCAAGATATTGTGAAGGTGAAAGACATAGAACCACCCCTTCTTTCTAAGGGAACTAGCTTTTAGGGATTTTACCACTTTTGTTTTTTAGTATTAGGTTGTACTCATTTTTGTAGTAGAGTATCGATTCAGATAGGCCCATATGATAACAAATATTGCAAAGAGACATATTCTAAGGCAGAGCGAAGGAGTATCTATCGTAAAGGCAATTATTGCATATAAATCTGTTTGCGAACCTGGGGTAATAAACATAACCTCCACACTTTTGGAAAAATCTAAAGTTCGATTTAAACGTGGCGAAAACGATATATTTGACATAAGCAACGAGGTGGGAATACTTAACAATAAGAATAGTGAAGTAAAGCAGAGGTCAAAAATGATTTCATGGTTCACAAAAAGTAAAAAAAATAACCAGAATTTAGGTGGCGCTGGAGGGGCGAATTACCAAACTGGATCAAGAAGAAAAATAGAATTGAATTCTAGCACGATAATCAACATTAGGGATGAACAGGTGCAAAGGATTGTAGGAGAAGATAAAGGTGAAGATGAACTAGCACCGCTGATCTCGGGGTTTAAAGTATTCAGAAATGAATATAATCAGTTAGAATCAGCAAAGCTGGGAGCACAGAGAAGAGGGTATTCTAGTGTGGCCACAAATAATGTTGCAGATCCAGATAGTGTGGACGCTAAGAATGGCAAATCCAGAAAAAGCAGTGAAGATACCATGGCAACAATGGCCTCACAGGATAGCGAAGGTATGCCCAATAGTACAAATAAAGATGCAGGAGCTGCAGGAGTTACGACTACACCGCCTACAACAGAGGCTGGAACTACATCGACATCAAAAAAAGCAGAACCAAAACCTGGATATTCTTCTGATGAAGAAAAAGAATTGATGAAAGGATTAAAGAGCTCGACAGCCTGGAAACGATTGTTAAAGCTTGCTAAAAAGGAATATAGGCTGCTTTTTGGTGCGGTTGGACTACTATTTGTTTCTTCTTCAGTAACAATGGTAAGACATTATTTTTTATTCTATAGTGGTTTAAGACCCGACACATTTTTTCAGGGTTTTGTGAACACTTGATACGTCAATTTAGATCAAAAGTGGTTTCATGTTTTTAAAAGATGTTTAGCCTAATAGGAAAAAAGCATCCTTTTATTAATGATATAATAATAACTATAATAGTCAATGCCGTTTTTCATGGGTAAGGTAATAGATGTGGTGACAAAACCAGAGATAACCATCCCCTTTGGGCTTACTCTGAACGAGATGTTTGGGGTTTTAGCTTCAATATTCACAGTAGGGGCAGCAGCTAATTTTGGAAGAGTATACTTGATAAGACTGGCAGGAGAAAAGTTGATTGCACGACTGAGATCAAAGCTATACCAGTCCATCTTGAAACAGGATATGACATTTTTTGAAATTAACCGAACTGGTGACTTGGTTAGCAGATTGACAGTAGATACCACAATAGTCAGTAAAAGTATCAGTCAAAACCTTTCAGACGGACTACGCAGCGTAGTTTCAGTAACTGCTGGACTTTCAATGATGCTGTACATGAGTCCAAAATTAACCATGGTTATGATGCTTGCAGTAATACCGGTTGCGGGTTATGCAGTGATTTATGGACGGTTTATTAAACGACTAACCCAAAAGACTCAAGAGGCGATGGGTGGCATAACAAAAGAGGCTGAAGAAAGACTAAGCAACATCAGAGTTGTACAAGCGTTCGGGCGGGAAGCTGAGGAAGCAGTTAGTTTTAAAAAGGCCGTGGATTACGTTTATCAACTGGGAAAAAAGGAAGCCTTTGCCTCAGGTCTATTTTATGGAGGTAATGGATTTACTGGAAACATGTGTATCTTGATGTTCCTTGGGGTGGGAGGCAAGATGGTATTAAACAACGAAATCAGTATTGGTGATCTATCCTCGTTTTTATTGTACACAGCGTTTGTCGGGAGTTCTCTTGCTGGATTGAGTTCATTTTTTTCGGAAACAATGAAAGGTATTGGAGCCAGTTCAAGATTATTCTATGTACTTGAGCGAAACCCTAAAATAGATTTTAACACCGATAAAGGATTAAAGTTTGGAACCGATACCCCTAATGGTTTGGGTGAGTGTAAAGGACACATTGAGTTCAAGAATGTCAAATTTTCGTACCCATCAAGACCTGATTCGCTGGTGTTCGACAATCTGAATATTGATATAAAGCCAGGATCTCGTGTGGCGATAGCAGGTCCATCAGGCCGAGGAAAGAGCACAATCATTTCGTTATTACTGAGAATGTATGATCTAGAAAATGGAAATGGACAGATTCTGATCGACGGTATCGACCTGAAACAGCTTAACCTAAACAACTGGCGTAGCCAGGTAGCCATTGTACCACAAGAACCCGTACTGTTTGCCACAACAATCAGAAACAACTTGCTATACTCAAGCCCAAATGCCACAGAACAAGATCTTGAACATGCCCTTGCTCAAGCGAACGCCGCCTCTTTCGTTTCCAAATTCCCAAAGGGCTTAGACACATTTGTTGGTGAAAGAGGTGTTTCCCTATCTGGTGGCCAGAAACAACGCATCGCGATTGCCCGCGCCCTGCTTGCAAAACCCTCCGTTTTAATTCTAGATGAAGCCACCAGTGCCTTGGACTCCCAAAGTGAAAAGTCTGTACAAAAGGCTCTCGATAGTTTGATCACTTCTCACGATTCTGCGGATGCAAACAAGACCATAATTACCATTGCGCACCGTGCAACTACTTTACAAAAGAGCGATTTGATATTTGTATTGGGCGAAGATGGTGGTATTGTCGAGATCGGCTCATATGATGACCTGATGCAAATTGAAAATGGATTTTTCAAAACTCTGATGTCATCACACCATTGAAAACAGACTCTTTTTTTTTTGTTAGATGAATTTATTAAATATATATCACATAAATTGAAAACAGACTCTTCTTTCCTACCTGCAGTCCTTTTTTCCTTTTTTTTTTAGAAAGCAAAGAGTTTATTTAAATCTAAAAGAAAATAAAACACCTCTCGAGTCTAAATTCCATTATTGCTTTTTATGTCCCCAATCCCATCTGGTATTCTCATACTAAAGAAAAAAAAAGTAAAAAAAAAATAAATGTGCTATTAATTTTTAAGAATTTTCTGTTCATGGTGCCCATACAAGAGCTATACACCTACGGCTTACATATCGTACTTAGGCAGTCGGTAAATTCGAAACGTTGATTTTTGGATGAGATTTGATGACATCTTCGGTTATTATTGTACTAACTTCGCTTAATAAACTCTTATATGTGTTTCTTATAGTCACCTCACTAACTCCACTTATCTTATTGATTTCTCTATAATCTCTAGGATCTCCTAAAATATGAGATACAAAATATATACAGGCTGCCGCTATACTAAGTGGTGATTTTCCAGCAAGCGTGCTAATATCCTTTGACTTCTCACTAATGACCCCAGCAAGTCTTTGCACATCCATTCCCAACTTCATGTTGGAACAGAATCTAGAAAGCAAGTCTGTACTTGTCATACTTTCAACCTTTGTCTCTATCATTTTCTGTATCTTTTTAACCACTCTCCCAATATCCTTTTTTGGAACGCGTGTCATAGCCACCACTTCCTTAAATGTTCGTGGCACTTTTTCTTGGCGACAAGCCACAAATACACACGCTGTAGCTATTGTCTCTATATTTTTCCCTTTAAACACTTTTTTATCTGCAACAATCTTGTAGATTTGTTTGGCAACATCCAGTATTATTTTTGGCAGATCAACCATCTCACATATCGCTGATATTTCTTTGTATGCAAGAACCAAGGTCTTTTCGTACTTTTGCGCAGTATTCTTACCGTGTATCTTGTTTAGATCTCGAGCAAGCCCCGATCCCCCATCCCCTATTCGTGCAATTATTGTATCCAATTGCGGTCCATCCAAGAAAGGATTAGAAGCCGCACCCACACGACTTGGATCATCACCCTCATCGTTTGCAAAGGTTCTCCACTCTGATCTTGTATCTATAATTCTATCTCCCAGCACCAATCCGCAATCCCCGCAAACTAAATCCCCACTAGCAAATTCCTCTATTATATTTGGTACGCTTGACCGGCAATCCGGACAAGTTAAAACAACATTCAAGTGTCGATCGGCAACCGTCATCTTGTGGATTGTAGAGCCATCCATCTCATTTACAACACCCTCCGCGCCGGCTGTGCCACCAGCACCATTCGCTGCCATCCTCTCCGCCCCATTATGCTCCGCTCTCACACCTTCTGAATGCAAGGTCGCGTTTCCAGCATTCAAACTCATTTTCAATTCCTATGACCACTCGCTTGTGCGTTACGACTGCAACAAAAATAACCGGTTTCGCAGATAGTTCTTTAATATGTCAATATGGCAGCACTTGTCACCAACTCTCTCTTTGTAGGCTATATTAACATACAAACCACATAAACTCTTTGCGTTAGAATAAAAAAAAAGAAATAGGCTCACATCTTTTATCTTGATTTAAATTTGACAGCAATAGATCAAACTACCTTTATAACATTCAAAACTTAAGCTTAATCCACGTACCCAATTTACTTGATTAGTCACAAACCCAGATAAACCGTACAGTTTTAGGCGCTTTTTCTTGTCAAATTATGGCTAGAAAAGGTAAGCAAGAGCAAAGCTTTGTGTATGTGTGCTTTTTTAAGTTGGATATGAATTCCTTGGAAAAGGTTAGAATGTGACTGTCTTTCTGTCTTTTGCGTATTGTTTATAATACCTGGGTATAAAAAAACACTAAGATATCAATATTACCCTTTCTTTTTTCCGGTTTACTCAAAAACTCAAATGTCTCCGAATGAAAGACAAAAAAGACTACTCGATATTTGAAAAAAAAACAAAGCAAAAAGGCTTCTATATACGAATTATAGTTATCGCGTATTTTACAAAGTTCAATACAGCCGAGCCTGGTCCTTTAAATATAATTTACAGCTATTCTATTAAAATAAACAAATAAAGCCAAAGAATCTCCGATTCCTACCGCCGTTTTTCCAATCTAGATCGCTAACCTTGAAAATCCTTTTGATTCTCAATCATCAATCCCTTTAAAGAGCAAAAAAAAAGGCTAAAGATATATTATTACAGAGAATCACCCTTTTCTGTTCCTGCTTATATTTTTGTTTAATATAAAAAACAAATTCGATAGAAAGGATAAATTGCATATTCTTGGAATAGCAGATTTATATAGTTACTAGCTTTTGGCTGTAATAATAATATTAAAAATTTTTTTTTGGTGATAATTATATTTGTCATCCCAAAAACTATTGTGGCAAATAGTGTTTCAGATAATTTATTCAAGGGAATGAAATGGAAGTTTAATCAATGTAAAAACTTGTGTAGGCCAATGAAAACATGGAATGGTCGGTTACTAAGATTACCACGCTTTTGTTGCACTTTATAAAATGTATCACCAAATGATTTCTTGGGGATTGTGTATTACTAGCAATTTCTGATCCCAGCACTGCACCAAGGGAAGAAAAATGGGAGAAGGGAGAGGGTAGTGTGAAGTGTGAAGTGTAGAATGAAAAATACCCAGATGAAGCTACTGGGTAGCGCATCAGTCTCAGCAACTAAATAGTCCCTAACCAGCTGGACATAGATACGTGTTGCGTGTTAGAATGATACATACTCTGTAGAACTCCTAAGAAACAAAGTGAACACTACAGTTTTTGCATGAACAGTTATAAATACACAGCTAGTAATGAGCAAGAATTAAGTTTATAATGCGCTAAGTCAATTTGGTTTATTGAATGTACTGATGTTTTCGAGTTACTTAAAAATAATAAGGGGCAAGTTTGATGCATCAGACGATTCATAAGGAAGATAGTAAAGTGAACGAAATCCTCGAAACCACGTCGTTTACTATGGGGAAAACCTGTTTTCTACTAGAATTTGTGTAGAGTTGTTGAAAATAGTATGTCCTATCCATTTTATCTTGACTTTTTATGCTTTTAAAATCAACGAGATCGAGGTACTGGTTCGATAAAAGACTTTTTGTAAAGCTGGTTTCGTCCGTAGGGCTTACTGAGTTGCCAAAGTAAACAGTGAGCTCACGCCCAAATGACTTGATTCCTTCATCATCTTTAGCATTTCCCATCGTCATTACGATATAAATATTGAGATTTTTCTGCTTTAAAAAGGCTGAAATTGCGTCATTTAGCTCCACAGGGCCGCGCTTCTTGATCCATTTCTTCAGCCTTAGAGGAACACTACTAATACCTAAATTAATAGTATGATTTTTTTCATCATATGCCACAATTTGTTTGTAGTCTTTATTCATCAAATCGATTGATGAAAAATCCGAGACATCTTTTTTTAGTTCTTTGATTTTGGAGTAGAACGCATCTATCTCGCTTGGAATTCTACTCTTGTCAACTGTTGAAATAATCTGAGAATTATCGCGAACAATCCCTTTCTCGAAATCAGTATCCAAACTAAAAGTAGAGCTCGAAAGAATACTTTGAATCCATTTGGTAGCTTCGATATCCATTTGTGTGACTTTACTGTTTGCTAAATTTGAAGTATCCAACATTATGGGGGCCAAAAGCGACATTAAGAATTCTGAAGACAAAACTTCACAGCTCCCGTTACATCCTATTTCTTCTAATCTTTCTTTAATCATAAGGACTATTGCCGATGTGCAAGAACCAACATTCTCTATTACTCTTATTTTTGATTCTAAAAATGCCTTTTCATCTAAATGATGATCTACCACACCCCTTACGCACCCCCTAAGTCCTTCATTTTTTGCGCTTAATTGATTGTGATCGACCAAGTATATGTCCAGATTATCACAAACACCAGCCTCCACCTTTCCTTCTGCAGAATTTAGTTCGTCAATGAATATACCTGGGTATTGAGTGTCTAAACCTTGTATGATATTTTCACTATTGCATACCTGGTTCGATGGGACACTACTTGACAAAAATCTTTCCAATACGTATTTGCAATCTTTTCTAAGTTTTATTTCCTGTTGATTTATATTGAATACCGGCAATATCAACTTATTTTTTAGATTTTCGTTCTGCTTCGTACTTGGAAATAATGATAAATAAAACCCGAGTGCAATTGAAGAGATTATAGAGTCCATGTCTAACATTATCGAATGTGATAGATAAAAAAAGGTGTGAAAAAAGGTGTCAATATATTGCATTCGTTAGTACTAAAACTACCCGTCGCAGCTTAAATTATTGGAATTGGTTTTAATCGGATTACAAATTTCTCTTTATATCACGTCTATCTTGAATATCCATCAAAAGAAGAAACATACACATACATACACGCATATACATACGAAACCCACTAACCTGCTGCCTCATTTCCTAAAATAAATTCCGTTTTTTTGTCGAATTTACCAGCACTTTGCCTTGCAATCCTCACCGCGTTCCGCACCTCGTGCAAATAAAGTTTAAAGGATACCATTATTATTTAACAAACGCAGTTTTTTCTGTATTCTATTGCAAAAAAAGGTAATATTAAACACCACTTGAACAAAATAGAAATAAATATCCTTCTTCCATGTACCATATTTCTTTAATTCACTTCATCTTTTATTCGGTATTTTTTGGGGGGGGGGGGTTTTGTTGAGCTAGCTCTGTTTCGAGGACCAAAAATGGACCAATTATCACCAAGCAGCGACATTCCACTCAACAGCGGGCTTTATTGCAATTTGTTTTATTGACCTGGAGAATCCCTTACTTTTTGGGGGACACAAAGTTCAACAGGTTATTTGACTCGTATTAGGGAATAGGAGATCGCCCTACATGTAGATAAACACAACACCCCCTGTAAGCGTAGCGCAAAGGCGGTAGCATACACGCTTAAAGCGTTATACTTGGATGCGCTAACCTACAATGTAGCTCATAGTACATACACCAACATGGCATCAAAAAAGCGTTTTTTCACTCACAGCGTAATAAATGACAGTTTGCTACAGTTTTTAAGCTTTAAAGAGTACCTAGCAAACAATAAAAAGTCAATGTTAACTTGAGTTGTTACAGCAGTCAAGATAAAATGAATCGATGTGCCCTTCAATAAGTTTCGATTTGAAATTTGCCATAAAATACAGTACACATCTTATAGTATTATAATCTTTATAAAAAAAACAGGCAACTAATATACTGAAAAGTACATTAATGCTAAAAACCTTTCTCTGAAAGGCATTTTCTGGTAATAAAATAAAATTTTTAGTCTTCGTTATACTAAGCTCACACTTTCCTTTTTTCACACTTAATTGGGAATTCCTTTATATACTAAAGGATTAGTAAAGCTTTAGTGGGGTAAAAGATTACTCATAATACCTGGTTTTTATTTACACTTTTACTCTGTTGAAGAGTGGCTGTTTTTTAATTTTAAGGTTTCAGATCAATTATTATTAATTATCCCGAGACATGGTGTCATATATTTTTCTATAAGACTCAAGCCCACAAAGCAAATAAACTGTCTCTGAACATTTCATACGAGTAAGCACTAAAAATCATTCATAGTTTTGTGACGATCCTGGTAATATACATAAACCAAATAATTACTACAGGTATGCTAATTGCGTACTTTCAGCCATGTTTGCATTCACACTTGTTTCCTTTTTCACGTCTGTTTATATACACAGCATGTTTTGAGCTCGTTCTCCTTACACTCTTAAAGTGTATTTTTACCGCCTCCTCAATTTCAGTATCTCTAATACGATTTCATAATATTCCTTACACCTTGTCTATAACAAAACTGCTTTAATATACTCTCTTGTGCTAATAAATATTGCTAGAGATCCTAGGTAGTATCAGGATTTTTATATAATAGTGAGATATATATAATTACCAGTCACTTTATTACTTTTAACTATAGCTACTGCCACATCTGATATAACGCGAATGCCTACTTCTGCTTAATATATTAACTGAAAGCTTGCTTTTTGCGCCAGTAATCTGTGAAACCAAAAGCCGAGTTTATAACATCAATAGAATGGAGGGCACAACCAAAAGGTTAATTCGTTCGCTGTAAGTAGTACATCTATTAACAAAATTTTTGGTTGATGATATATCTGTACTTTTCACTACCACTATCACTATCACTACCACTATTTCTATTACTATTTCTATTACTATTTCTATTACTACTTATGCTTTACCAGAAAATGCTACGCCATGGGGTATTCAAAAATACAAAAAAAGGTTATACAAGCTACATCAAACGAACAACAATGCCCAAGTCTACAGCTGGTAGATGAAATTGTCAAAGGGACATTTGATAGGTATGGGCTTTTCTCAGCAATCTGTTTTTTCTTTCTCAAATATATCGAGCTCATTTTCGTTACTATTTACACATTTGAACTTATTCAACTAATTTGGAACAACCTTAAAACTGCGAAAAATATATAACAAAGAGTAAAGCTGTTTGAAATATTGGTAATTCTTGAAAAAAGATTAAACGATAAGGGAAAGTATTGGAAACACATTCTCAAGGTAATACGAGTATCTCGAAACTATCATAATGATTCGCATTACAACTAAAAATTGCAGGAGCTAAGCATAGACTATTGTTGTACATTATAGACACTTATGCTCATAGAATGTTTTTTGCTCCACGGCTCAGATCAAGCCTTTGAATACTACAGAATAAATGCATATACTGTAAGCACTCTCAAGGAGTTTCAATACATTGATGAATATGGCATAGATCAGGGGGTGAAAGGTAACTACAACATGCTTACTTTTTTCTATGTTTGCTACAAACGAAAAACCAATACTGATAACACCACTCCTTAACGTTGGTGTATTCTGCACTTTTTTCATCATTTTTTTTAAAAACAAAGAATCAAAGGAAATAGAATGTAGCGTTGATGTTTGATATAGTTAGGAGCAAAGCGAAAATCATAGCAGCAATGCTAAACAATAAAGCTCGGTTAAGGGAGCTAGGAGAACCCCCAGTATCAAACAAACGAGTGCTTTCTAACAGTTTTTCGTCAGAATTAGAGGATTTGTTTGATTCCAGCAATAAATACCGGTCTAAACAGAGAAAGCCATCAATGACCAACTTTGGGTCTAGTAAAGGAGATATTTACAGCGCAAAACGTGGTAGATTCAATTCAGTGTTTTCCTTCTAACAGTGACATCTAGAGCCGCACCCTTATTTTAGTTTAAAATTATGAATGAGATCAGTGTATAAATCTAGTAAAAGCTTAAAAATATCTTTTGAAAGGAAAAAATAAAAATAAAAAATGTGGCGAGCTGTAGCGACTCTAAAGAACCATAATTATCTAGTTACACATGACCTACATCTGCTTTGCTAATGGTTCTACCTTCAATGTATCTGTTGTTAGAATCAATTTTTACACTTTTTTTCTGAAGTGTTTCTACCAGAAAAGGAGTCATAGAATCTGAAGGGATAGCGTTTAATGATAAACTGACATCAAATACCCTCAGACCGATCAAGATACACAATAAATGTTCGGGACAATTTTCTATTAAAAGTCGCCCTTTTTATGGCCTTGTTCTATCATATTTTAGAAATGAGTAAATTACCCTTAAATCTTGCTTAAACCAGTTAATAAAATTTGGGCTTGCTACACATAAACCCATAAAAATATAACAGTGGGGGGAGGCTAATGAATATACCAATATCAATTACCACAGGATTACCACAATCCAAATTTGACTTTTTATAATCTTTTTTCCATTCGTTTCTAAATCGTAAAAAAAGGAACAGGAGAGAAGGTTAGGTATATGGACAAACAAAACAAAGTAAAAAGAGAAACTGGAGGGTGTAGGGTGTAGGGTGGAAATGTTAATGAATGTAATAGCGGTGAAAACCAGATGACAAAGAGCTGGGTAAAAACGCACATATATGTTCTAATTGACGAGAAATCTTCATCTTTGTGTTATCAGCTAGACACAGACGATGCTGTTGGATCGATTGAAAGAAAGTAGACAAGGAACAACTCGGATTTTCGCAGCTCTTTTTGCTTCCAGTACCCAAATTATTAAAAGATTTCCCAGTCTCATGCTGATACGTGGAATTATCCACTGAAAAGTTGGTGTTCGCTTCTCCGCTATCCCCTGAGTGTTGTCTTCTGGAAGGCAAAGCAGATATCCCATCTTTTAACGCAGAAGTAGCATCACAAAGCTCATTGCATGAGCTTGTATTAATATTACCATTCCGTTCACGACACTTTAAAATACTTGCCAAAAAGTTAGCTAACAATAAAATCTCTTTTTCAGAACGTAAGCACCTTTTCTGGAAAGGCAGATTTCCTTGGTTACGAGCACTAGCTTCCAGGGAAACTAGATTGCTACTCGATGGATGAGGTGAGCGTGAAGATACCCGTGAAGTGTGTGCTAAATCTGAACCCAATATATCTAAAGAAGGAGAGCCAGAACCTCTAGTACTGGCTTCGCTTTTAGCAACACCTCTCCGGAAAACCGTGTTTTTTTCGTTAAAGCTGTGAGAAGTGCGATTTACTTGCGGGGGTGCAGAGTTTTTGTGCTGTTCCTTGTAGTTATGCATCGATGTGGTACTTTTGCTTGTCACAAAACCAACCACCATACCATGGCTTCCCAAAATCGCCTTCTGTGAGCTTATCGTTTCGGGGTGGTGGATAAGAGGGTCAGAACCGTTCAATGATGGCGAATATCCGTAATTACTGCGATAAAGGCTAGTTGCTGAGCTGGATCTTTGGTCAGAGCTAGCCTTCATAAGCGGATGAGTTGGCACTGGAGAGGCCAAAGGAACGGTTAACAGATTGTTGTGGCGTGAAACTAGTGGTTTATGCGGCTCGTTGTTCATGTACCCGTGCGTTGGCTTTTTTATACCATGTATAGCTGAGCTATGAGAGCGATTTCTAGATACCTTCGAGTATTTGGCTTCAAAGGATACGTTCCTACTAGTCGAGTTTCTAGTGGTAAACATGTCTGGGCTTTCACGATTGAGAGGTGTTCCTTTTGCTGTGAAGGCTAATGGCTGTTCATGATTTCTAAAGGATACATCACTTAAAGGTTCGGACATCATGTTGTGTTGATCTGAGCCATCGCTGATTTGAAGCTCCTGTGTGGTGCATAAAACAAAATCAACAAGATGAACCAGCGAAACATGACCTGTAAAGTAGAGATACTTATCAAAGTCATAGTTGGCTATATTTGTAAAGTAACGCTTCCAAATTTCGTCTTGTGCCTCAGTTGTACGTCGGGATAACCATGTGGCGAAGTTACCACAACTAATGAACTTGCTGTAAAGGGAAATCCATTCATCGCTAATAGTGAATAAACCTCCATTCCCGTGCTTTTTTCGAGTACCTGACCAAGATAAAGAAGAGTCAGTAGCTGTCCCAGAATTAGATCTCGGGTCGAGTCTACCATCACCAAGATCTAAAACTGCACTGCCTAAATTCGAAGTTGAGGTTTGCTTTGGAGCTGTGGCTTTGCTAAAGATTGCTGCCGCAAATGCAGAAGCAGCAGCGCTAGCTGATTTAACGGCTGTAGGTTTTCCGATTAGTCCGACAGGAAGGCCATGTTCAGACAATGATTCAAAAAAGTTACTACTCTTCCATGGTTTTATCAAAGGCGGTGTTACCTCAAAATATAATACATTGTGATTGTGCGACGAAAGTATAGTGATAAAATCACTTGAAATCGGTGGGATGAGTGCCGAAAAGTATCTATTCAGGGGGGTAAGGAACTGCTCTGTGAGCTCGGTAAAGTGTCGTCTAAGCCTGTTACTGATTACCCATGGTGGTTTGTAATTGTACAAAATATCGGCTTCAATAGAGGCCAAAAACTCCTTTTCGGGCGTCACCAACACCTTACGCTTCGTTCTGAGCCCAGACTCAGATGTTTTCGCAGAATTTCCTGAGGTGCCGCCCAAATTATTTAGCTTAAGTCCTCGGGTGTGAAGATTTCCTTGTGAAAGTCCTGAAAATATGTTTGTCTGTGTATTAATTCGCCGTATCCGAAATGCTGACTCCAGAATTAGAATGTTCGGCCAGTGCTTTAGTGGTTCTTTGAACAGGGGATTAGTAACACCGAGGATGGTGTTGGTGGGAACTCTTTTTGACGAAACTAATGACCAAAAATCTGGATCCTGTATAGTAAAGTATGGTCGGTAATCCCCACAGTACTTTATTGGATAGATCAAGTCTATCAATCCGTAAACCACTTCGCTACATCGAGGCGGAGAGTCAGCAAACACCACCAATGACTCACCCAAAATCATCACCTCCCAACACGCCCAGAGATCCCTGATATTACTTCTAAAGTTTCTAAGTAGCTCTCCAGTAATAGTCCCTGCAAGTATGTGCTCACTTGGATTGTACCTTTTTAGTGAAAACCCACTAGTTTCGAGAATTTGTAAGCTGTTGTTGATTGGCATGGCAACTTTCAGCATATTATTTAAAAAATGCAAATTCATCACTTCCCCTTCCATAGGCTGAGGCCATCCTATAATATTCTGAAGGGCTTGTTTGATAACATCTCCACCATTTTCGAAATATTCATGACCCAGAACCTCAGCCATCCGCAAATAGAGCCCATTCAGCTCATGTTGCGTTATTATTACTATTGCCTCCTGCATCCCTCCCCTCCTTGTGAGTGGATCCCTCCGCTGGCGGAAAAATGAATACGCGTATAAAAAGCTTGTTTCTTCCTTTAACATCAGACGCTTATAATCTACCCTAAATCGGAAGGAATAAACAGAATCGTATAGCTCGTTTACGGAAGAGTCAGGCATGCTAGAAAATCCTATTGTCTGCCGCTCACTCTCGCTGAAATCCATCATTGGAGTAACTTGTCTGAGCTCAGGGCCTGTATCTTCGTCAAAACTAACGGTGGCTATGGCCGTTATCCACCGCCTCAGCTTATCTAGCTCTCTATCGTCAAATATATTTGTCGTTTCGGCCACATGTGTGCTTTTATTCTGTGTGATATCCGGCTCCCGATATCCCTCGCTTATATATCCCGAACTTACGCCCCGCCTTGTTCTTTCCTCATCTACAAATTCGTGCTTCTTTTTAGATCTGTGGCCACAATATGATGAGGATCGTGTAACTCGCTGATCCATTGTCGCTGTTGCTGTTAATATAGCTAAAACATTCTCCGTTCGCTTCCCAACATTTAAATGGGTATCAACATTCTTTGTCCGATCCGCTCTAGAAATTTTTTGGCTTTTAGTAAGGTCACTAGCCACACAACTTTTCGTATCTGCTTGTGAATTCAAAAAAGTCGAAGCTGTGGTGTCATTTTGATGTATTTCACTTATTAAAGGGCTGATTCCGCCAACAATGTACTTTTTGTCATTTTTGCTGGTTGCTTCGTCCATTTTATTCGTAAACATGGTATTTTTCTTTTGAGAACTACCAGTCGATCGAACTTTATCATTCGCTTTTGCTTTTGGTCGTCCACTTTCTAAATCGGTACGCGTCCTAATGGGTTCGGTCATATCTTCTATATTTTTCTCGAAATTTGTGAAACTACTTGGTACACTTTCATTTCTCTTGTTTTTTTTTTCACACCACTTTCGAATTTATTTTGTTCCCGTTTGGTTGCTATCTACTTATAAATACTACCCTTTGTTTTCTATACCTTTAGATCATATTTTGAGCTGAATTTGTGTCTAAACTAACTCAGTCTCTATTATGCGGACAAAAGAAGGTGTATGAGATAAGTTGTAATTTTTATTTTGCGCCTTTAGCTCGGTTATATATACTGCCTTAGTTGCTAAGTTAGCTGCAAAATCCTTGGTTCTCTTAGGATCTTTGTTGTCAAGATTTAATCCTCGCCTTGATCGGTTTAGTATGTAATAATTCAAGGTGGCAGGTCTAGTTACATTAAATTTCAGCAACGTGTTTTGAACATGCATTTCAAAAAAAGCAAAAAAAGAACGGCAAACGAAACCTCGGTCCACGATTGGCAGGCTGGGACCACATTTCATTTGTATCATTTGGCGCTTTTTATATTTACTTTATAGAAATAGCCGAAAATTGTGGCAATCTAGAATATTATGAAATACGCTAATGAGCAAATCACATTGGCCATGAGAACATCACAAAACCTTGCTCTACTTTAATTTTCATATCCCTCAGCTGCTTATTCTTATTTTCGCTTTTGGTAATTTTGTCCTATTTTTGGACCCTTAATAGTTTTATTCAACTGTATACAGGATTTTATGATCTGGTGATTAAATAGAGCAAACTATGAGCAAACGAGTTTGATTGACGTGGTGCTTTCGACTTTTAAATAGAAGCATACTCGCTGTATTACCGTTGTTTTTGAAGTTTGCTATAAAACAGCCACTCAACCTTTGGAAAAACATATAGACAAAACCATGCGCTTAACTAAATTACAAAACACAGAAACATAACACCTTATTGCAATTTATTATTGGAAATATACATATAAATATACATAATATTGCAGCTTTGGTGGCACCAGATAACATAACGCTGTATTCAAGTGATACCGATGAATATAGCCACATATTAAATATTTGATTCTACTTTCTGACTACTAGTTAATGTAACTGATGACTATATCGAATATTCATAAAGATGTTTTACAGGGGAGTGCCTAGTAAAATTAAACAGCATTTTACTAACCATATCTGCTTTTTAAGTACGAGTCTGAAAATCAATTCAAGCTCATCTCTTGACACGTTTATTCATAATCATGTGTTTTAACACATCTTTCATTCGGATAATAGTGTTTTTATTTAGTTATTTATTTATTTAAGGATATTCGGGTATTAAAGACACCGACACTCTAAAATATCAAAGATACATGTTTTATCAAGAAAATCATTTGCTCCTTTCCTCCTTCCCCCACCCATAAACATCTAATAGATGCGCTACTGAGTTTTTTAGCGTTCTAAAAAGTGATATCTAAATAATGTGCTGTATTTAGCTTATTCTTGGTTATAATATCCCATAGCAAAAACTAAAAAAACACAAAATTCAATTAGACGACATGTTGATCGGTCTATTTTCGAGTAAAAAGAGAACAAAACGGCATCACTGTATATCTCGAGACGACACTGGATTCATATGTGGTTACTTTTACATTTTGATTTAATCTCTGTTTTTTACCCCTCCCCCATCCCTTCTATCCCTTCAAAAAATAAAAAAGCGAGCGGTGGAATTTTATAGCACAACTATCTCAGTAATGGCCTATACTAATCCTATTAAATGCTGTGCACTCCAAAGTTGGGTATCCACTAAAAATAAATAGCAATCTATTTTTAATCAGCGCAGTCCCTAATTGGGTTCTGTGCATTGCAAAAAAAAACACTTTCAAGCGTTAATTGGAGGGAAAAAAAGTTGCGGCAAAATCAGACATCTAGCAAAAGTGCCTAAAATTAACAATGAATTTATTTTTGAAGGATAAAGGCCAAAGCGGATACCGAATAAATCCGCCGTTTACAAAAAAAAAGTATCATTTTTAGGCACTCTCCTCGATTTTTTTTGTGGGATCGAGCAACGTTGTCAAAGCAGATTAAAGAATACCAATAATTTTTGTATACATATTTACAAGAAGTGTAAGGCGATGACAAATGCTGTAGTAGGAATGAGCGTGTGTGTGGGTGCGGGAGTGGGTGTAGGAGCGGAAGTGGGAGTGGGAGTCAAAGTGAGAGTGAAAATGGGAATAATGTGCTAAAAATTGGGCATCAGGTTAGGGCTGGGGTTAGGGTGGGTTAAATTGAATTAAGCCGAAAAAATTTGATACTTTTTAATTTTCCACAGCTCAAATATCAATTCCTTGTGTTAGTCCTAAGTTGGGGCGTTTGTGCACGACTCGTATCGATAAGCTGGAGCTAATTACCGAAATTCAAAAGCTGAAAAACATTAAAAGCTAATACGCAAGCATTTTCCCATTATTCATGATGTATCTCCATTGTTTGGTGAATAATGCTCAGTAAATTGGAATGAATCTCATTACTGCAAGGTGTATGGAACAATGAATGCCATTATGCCATTCCAAGGTCTAAAGCCCTCGTATCTTTTGTGTTTCCGTATACAAGTATGTGTTTTTCATTATCCCTCAGCTTTTTTTATTACTATAGTTCAATCAACAAAAAAAAATAATGATCATGAACCAGAGGAAAAATGAGGAAAATGTAAGCCATTTGCACCATTGTGAGCTTGTAGGTGAACTTCAGTGTTAGGCTTAATTACTAACTCGCTTCGGTTCATACTCTCGACTTGATACGCAAATCAACCAAAAAAAATCTATCGCTTAACCTGTAACGCCCAAAAGTGTAATTGTCTGTTATTACTATTTTTATTATTATTTGTGGAGAGCTTGCGACATAAAATACACATTTTGTTTTAAAAAATCCAGAGTGATTGAACGGGAGCTGAGACATGTTGATTAAATCCGTTGTCAACTACTGCACGGAAAAATAAAATTAATATCATTCGGATTATTGCAGGCTGTTATCTATCACCTTTTATTATTATTTTTTACACAAGGCTAACTATATAGGCATTTTTTGAACCCAAAGAAAAGCTAAAAACTGTGAACATTCAAATGTAGCGGGTTAAATAAGAGGTTATTTAGAAAATAGTTTCTATAAAAATAAAAATAATAAAATGCGAGTATGCATTATTTACGATACATTGTACTTGCTTGATTGTTAAAGTAATTATAGAAGGTTTAGATATATTCGCTTTTTCATTATTTTTCTAAATATAAACCGGTATAAAGTACGTTAAAAAACCTGAAAAGTATAGATCCTTAAGTTATCGTGCAGCGGTAGATTCCCTTTGAAACTCATATACATAAGACACATCCTTCATCTTTCGAAGATTTAGAGCCGGTATATCACACATCCCTTTTGTAATATTAATTATCACACCTTATCAAAATTTATAGAGTTACTGACCTACAAAATACATAATACACAACATTATTAAGAATATATACACTAACACACCAGCAATCACCCTAAAACCACCAGTAAAAAAAATAAAAGTACCATACACAAACTAAAATGAATCAATATCGGGAATATGGTGGAGGAATGGCTAATAGCGAACAGAGGTGGGGTTCGGTGTATTTTGGAGCACCACAAAACATGGGCATGGTTGTACCAGAACACAACCGTAATAGCACGTATAACAACTTCCAACACTTGAGAATGGCTGCCGCCAACATTCAGACAGCAAATGCAAGTATGAGCTCTATCTCTGGGCTAAGAGGCGTTAGATCACAAGATCACCTACATACAAATCTAAGACAAAACTTGCATCAATATAACCAACCACAGATACAACAATACCAACCTAGCAATCTTAGAACATCTC
The DNA here is from genome assembly GCA_001969505.1 of Zancudomyces culisetae. Lineage (NCBI taxonomy): Eukaryota > Fungi > Kickxellomycota > Harpellomycetes > Harpellales > Legeriomycetaceae > Zancudomyces > Zancudomyces culisetae. The sequence goes on along the minus strand of LSSK01000010.1, from coordinate 32,409 downwards.
AAAATGTTGGGAATACACAATACAATAGAAATTTTACCAACAGTGTAATACGACCCTCTGACGAATATGATGTAATTGAAAACTATAAACTAGGGAGTATGACAAATAGAAAAAATGGTTCTCAAAGAAACATAGGAGAGGGTGAGGAAGAAGAGGAAAAAAAGATTATACATAAATCTTATGCCCACAAACTGCAGCAACAAGTTGTCTTGAATGGATGCACATTATCTGGTGAACCCCAGGCTAAGCCAGAAGAAAAAAAAGTCGAGTTTAAACTCTCACTCTCGTTTGACGATAAACCATCCGCAGTAAAAGAAAAACCTAAACCTAAACCTACATCCAAACCTGTAGTCCAAGAGGAGTCTAGCAGCGATCTACTGGATGGATTTGCAAATGAAGTATTTTCATGTATAGCTGAGTCCAAGAAAGCTACAAGGAAGGAATCCCCGAGAATGCGGGCAAGTCCTAGGAGTATGCTGTTCAATAACCAACACAATAGTGTTTTGGGTAGCTCAACATCTCTCAACACTTTAAATCAAGGTGGATATTACTATGGAAATCAACAAACTCTGTGTGCACGTAGAAATGTATCACCGTTTAAAGGAGTATATATGAATGATAGACACGACTACAGATATGGAGTAGACCCAATGCAAAACACAGGTTATGGTATGCCTTATAGTTCATCAGGAAGCTTTGAAGAGAACCGCTATGACACGATATCCACAATCACAGCATTTTCTGATGAAAATCTGTATGCCAACTTCAACAAAGAAAGGCACAATGGCTACTACAGAAACTATGGAAGCTTAAATAGCAGTGGTACTTTTTGTTAACCATTGACTTCTACCCCTCTTCCTAATCAAATATACACTAATCCCCTTTTATACATATTAAATTGTTTATTATTCTTACTCTTACTACAATTATTAACTATATACTTTTCAATTTACGTTATATCATCTCTTATATACCCTATCTAATTATTTAAAGTTAATGTGTTTGCCCTATATATTTGGCATCTTTCATATATATACATATAATTCAATATTGGTAAATGGTAAACACATAGATTTACTAAAATCAAACATAAAAGGTTTGTTTTAATAAACTAACTGGTGTTGAGAAAAGTCATGTTTATTTTCATTAAAGCATTATTTTACAGGCAAGCTAATGTGTATGCTTGATATCTTTTCGTCAGCATAAACAAAGACTAAAAATTATAAAATTATAAATATGTATATAGTGAAAGAAAGGAAAACCATAAAGAATGTAAATAGTGATAAAGAAGAAAAGCCAACAAGAGAATAAAACATAACAGAGCAAAATTTGATTGGAGGGGGGTGGGAGGTTAAATGGGTAAAAAACTAAATAGAAAAGGGAAGAAGAAGAAAAAAAGAAAAAAAGAAAAGAAAGAGGTGAAGGAGAGAGGTGTGAATAAAGTTAAAGTGAGCACCAAAGCTCTAGTCTATCAATAATATTAGATTCTGGAGAAGAAATATCACCACCAGCATATGCTTTCGCCAATTCCAGGTCGTCATTATCAGTCATCAGTACAAGCTCGTTATCTTCATCCATATATCTTATTTTAACGGGGTTTGGATTTGAGCCAGCGGCAAGAGGAAAGGCACCAGTTGCTTTGGAGAGTTTTCCGTTAACCAAAGAGAGGAGATGACCAAAATCAACCCGCTCTGGAGCAACGACATTGTATATTTCATCACCAAAATGAACCTTAACCTTCATCATTCCCTTGAGAGTTGGCCTACGTCTCATTACCTCCTCAGTGTGAACAGCAGCCATGGTGCCATCATGAAGCATGTGGAGGTTAGTATTTGCGGGCATTATAGGAGAAAGTGTGCGGTTTCGAGTAATATTAGGAGATGAGATATTCTCGATATGTTGTTGGGGTGTTGAAGGCTGATAATATACGTTGGAATCGGTATTTCCTTGAGTCATGTTTTCGTTATAAATGTTAGAAGTAGCAGCAGTAGCAGTAGTAGCAGTTCTTGATTCCTGTACAGTGCTGGCAACCTTTTGAGCGGTGTGATGCGCCGAACTACTTCCATATGATTGGGAAGCAGACTGGCCCATATATACATCAGTATTTGCATTTACAACACTAGAGGGCTGAGAAGACTCCAAGTGAGGTTGTGGAGAAGTCATGTTGGCCCTGTGCTGGGCCGACCTAGATGTGACTTCTGCGCCAGCATTAGATCTATTCACTGGTGTGGAAGCTTGGTGAGATTGAATGTATCCTGATTCGTTGGCTCTACTGCTAAACATATCCTGTTGTCTTTGGTGACCACCAGCCGCCATTATATTATCGTGGCCTGTTTCAGCTGTGTATTCATGGTATCCGTGACTACCCTCGGTCTTGTTCCGGCGAACTTTGGCGCTAGCGCCAAGAACAGGTGAATGCGCGGCTCCACGAATTGTTTCTGGTGTCTGCATGTTCATGTTCACTGGCTGAGCACGGGTTCCAGAGGTAAGTCCTTCCGCTTTGGAAGCTTGGGGACTTTCCATAGGTGTAATAGGACTTTGTTGCTGCTGCTGTTGCTGTTGTTGTTGTTGTTGTGTGGCATTTTTCAGCGTGACGCGCCTAACTAACCCAGCACGTATTATCTCTAATGGATCGGATATTCCTGTACCTTCGCCTTCTTGTGTTACGTTTCCTTTTTCGGATACCTGCGCTTGTTTTTCTCTAGCTTCTACTGAACTAACAGCGTTTGAATCAGCGCCCGTGTTGGCTTCATTAGCAATCTGGTCTTGGTTCATTGTGCCTGAATATGGAGCTTGTTCGGTGATGTTTTGTGCAACTGCACTCGGACTGGTCTGGGGGTTCTCGGTTTTATTTTGAGCCGCAGATAATAGGTCTTGTGCCTTAAGCCTAGTTGCTTCACCCGCTCTGTAGTGTGCAGCTCTAGATGACTGGCTTCGTTTCAATTCAGACTCTTTAATATTGAATTCGTCCTTTCTACTCATTGCCTTTTGCGTAGCCTATTTAAATATTTTTCAGTTTGTTAGTTTTTCCTTTCGGAAGCACTTTAAACTATACTTTAAACGTACTAAAAGCGTATTGTAATGTACACTATATACTCAACATATGAAAAAAATTCATTTTTTATTAAAACAAGTAGAGGTACTATATGATAAGCATTACCATTCTTTCAAGAGCGCCTTTAAACCCAACAGTCCGATCCGATCCATCTGCTGCAGCTATTACTTTTGCATTTCCTAAATACTCTACCTTTTTCGTGCTTTCAATCTTGATGTTAGAAGGTCTATATAGCAACCCCTTAGGCACACAGAATAGTGGACAATCCTAGACGCATAAAAAGTATTTTATAAAAGTCGTTTTTTTTTCTTTGATGTCTCTACTCTTTTTTAAAAAAAATAGAACAAAATAGATAGTGGTGGAAATCATATCTATGAAATAATCGAGGGATTCTTACCACTCCATTCGAATCCAATGCTCTATCGATCCATTTGTGGCGGTCTTTCGATTTTTGCTTTTGTGCAGTTTCTAAGTCTCTTATTGCTTCAGAGTTTTTACCCAAGCAAAAATAACAAAGTGCTCTATTGTATAATACCTCACACGCGTGTATTTTGTAGTCAAGTCCGATCTGTGAATAGTCAATGAACTCGTTTCCTCGCATATTCTAGTGTTGTTCAAATTTAAAAACACAGTTTAACCTTTTATCGAATATCTAAGACAATAATACATGTAGAACTACTCAAAAAATAAGACTATTGCTTCTTACATTGAGACAGCCATTAAAGTCATCTAGAGCACCATCATTTTGTTGTAGTACCATTTTTGCTACACCCCTTTGGAAAAATGCCACTGCAAGATAACGATCTAGCTCTATTGCTGTTGAATATGCTTTCACCTAAATTTTGCATTTATATGGTTGCGGGTTTGGTTCAGTTTACAATATATAAATAAAATATCCAATCAGGTTGTGCATGCAATACCGCTGCAATAATTAGTGCTACAAAGTTTTAATGGCACATGTCAAACTTACCGCTCCTTCTTGATCGCCTTTACGTGCAAGAATCAATCCCATGTTAAAATATATTTTTGCGGAATCGGCAATTTTCTATTTGGTATATATTTTTTTATACCAGTTAGTTTCCAATTTGAACTAATAAATCCATTTTTATAATACTCAAAGTTATCTGTCAACATGGCGATCTTAATAAACATGTGTTCTTTTTCAAGAAAGTTCGAGCTAAATATCAAATTAGCTTTCTTCAGAAAATAAAAAATAAAAACTTACAGCAAAGTGATTAAGAGACGAATCGTAATCGCCTGCGTCATATGCCTCAACTGCCTTGACCCACTGCTCGATTTCCTCCTATGTGAATTCAGTAACCACATCTTTCAATACCTGATATACCACAATCCATGGGTTGTGTTTGCTTTTTTCTCTCACACGTGGTGCATTTGCATAATATCTCAAATTCATCGAAACAAAAAAAGAGAAAATCTTACCTTTAAAGACATTCTTATTCATATACAAAAATATTCCCTGTAATTTTTGTTCTTGTTTCTTATACTACTCCTTCTTGTAAAGGTTATATAAGGGCGTAGGCGTAGTAGGGAAATTAAAAATATGGCGAGTTATTTAGTTTGAATTGAATATGTTGCTTGTAGTTAGGTAAGAGCGCAGCTTTAAAACAAAAATAAACCGGGTTTTAGATGTATTTTTTCATTTCATAGATTTATTTTGGATTTATCTATTCATGTGTACTTTTGTATTCGCTTAGATTTACTCATTGATTGGGAAAGTTGACTCAAATTGCTAATTTCCAAAAATATTAATTATTAGCCAATTTCTATTTTGCAGAAGTTTTGCGAAAAGTTGCCAAAACCTGGTTATTCATAAACCCAAATTCACATATTCAAATATCCAAACACCTAAATACTCTCATGTATGTTTACATACACACCAACATGTATTTACACATCCAGATATTTCACATATCACATATATACGTAGAAATAAAAACAAAAAAAAACTTTACATTTACATAACTTGCTAAAAATACAAATATGATTTTGATGAATAATTAGGTTCTGGTCTAGCTCTGCCAATAGATCTTCATTTGTATATTTGCCAAAAAATAAATACCGCAGTATTATTGGTGGAATGATTATTGTTTAGGTTATTTTGCCAAAAGGAACGTCCAAATATCATGGCTTCACCCATACATTGGCCAATACTTGTGAAAGCCAAACAATTCAAAGACACATGAGTATTAGTGATTATAATTTGCTCGCTTTTTATATTGGCGGTCTGATCAGGGCTGTTTTCGCTTTGTTCAACCTTGAGTATGTATACACACATTTTGTTGATGTTCTCCCACCTAATTACACAATCACCAATTATATAATTCAAGCTAATTTCCAAAAAAGCAGGTTTTCATTTACCAAGGGTTTTGAAGAGTAGAATGATACAACTTTGTATACTTTTCTGAACCATTTACCCCACTATGTGTATCAGGGTGAATACGAAACACGCACATTTATAATCCCACTCAGAAAATATAAATGTTGAAATGGAGCGGGACTGAAAGGGCTTAAATGCGCACAGGTAATTGGAAAGATGAAACATAGCTTTCCGTTAACTTGAACAACTAGTGTGGTTTACAATGCTTTAAAATGCTAGCTTATACATGGTAGCAAACATGTTAAAATCCATATTTGGTACAGCTTCTGATGGAGCTGCGTTTTATATTGATTCTATTTATTTCTGCTGCTAATTGGTGTTAGTATTTTACACAAAGATAAAACACAAAAAATAGAGTAAACCACTTTTTGTTTATTCACGTTTACCTCACATATACCCATATACCCATATACCCATATACCCATATACTATCCCACTTGACCTGTATCACAAACACAATACTGATTGACGTATTCCATCGTTTTCTCTAGCTCACAAATTGATTTCCATTCAAGTATAAAGGTTATTTTAAAGGGGTTGTAGTTAACTATTTTTAACGTATTTCTCTTTAATTAATGCAACACCAGTTCCAAGTTACCTCAAGGCTATATACTGCTAATATTCTAGATACCATTTCGGCTTACTAAGCTAATCAAAATAAAAAAAAGAGAGAATGATAATAATAGAAAAAAAAAGCCGGTATTATATAATAGGGTAATGATTCTATAGTGAAGACTAGCTACATATATTTGACGAACCTATTGGTAATCAAAAATCAAATATATTCAAAATACACGGCATCCTCTCCTCCATTTTGCAAGCAAGATGATAAGGAACAAAAGTATCGTAGATGTGGTATACCACTAATCACACCACTTTCTTGTTAAATCCATAGTTTTTTATATATTAAAGTCTTTCAAAGCGCCCCCTCCTAACTGCACAATAAACACACATACAAATTTACACTTGCCCACAGCATACGAATACCAAGGATGCGTTTAATGAAGTTTATTTGTCTAAACATTAAGGTCAAAATATTAAAAATAAAATAAAAATTATATTGTAATGTATTTAGTTTAGGAAAAAAAAAGACAGCACAGAAAAGGGACCAAGAACAACCACATAAAGGGTATCTTTCTCTAGTATTCGCTATCGGTATTTGCATCATCTATACACGAGTCGAACCAGCTTTGTTCTTGAGAGGCATAAAGTTCACTCTCATTGTATATGTTATCATCGTATATGCTATCATCGTAGTCATAACTGCCCATGTAATGCTCACTGGAAGGAACAAACTGATTCGCAGTATTTTCGAGTGGTTGACCATAAAGCTCGTATACATAAATATTATCCGAGTCTTTAGAGCATGGGATAGCAATTACACGCTCAACTCTGTTATAATGGTCTGAATAGGCGCTGTATTCATCCCTCTCAGCTATATCTCGTGTAGACTGGTCGTCATTGAAATGCGAAGCTTGCTCATTTTCACTTTGTAGGGACTTATAAAAGTTAACAATAAGCACAGAGTTTAAGAGACCATTAGAATGAATTTCTGACGAACGATCGCTAAGCGTTGTTAGTTTTGCCAGCGATATGTGGGCAAGTCGTTCGCGGTCTCTGCTGTTTTTTCCATGTAAATTTTCACCTGAATTTCTCATTGCAATTGATTTACTACTTGGACTGGTTTTTATTACTGTTTTTTTGGGTTATGCAGCAAGTGCAGCTCTTAACACTTTAATTTCTTTTAGGTATTAGGCTCATTTTTACAACTTATGGCTCTAAATGAAAATATACAAACAGACATTAGTATTAATATTACGTCAAAGAAACGAAACCCCCCTCCCACTGTTTTTCCTATAGGCCATCAAGCCGTGTATAAATATATCGAGAATAAAGCAAATGGAGGCAAACTTACAACTCGCGTTGGCGGTAGTTATATTTGTTCATCTTAGAGTACTTTTAACGTATATCTGTTATTGACATGTTGCAATACCGCTCTTCTTGTAGAGTGTTATGACAATATATCTGTTGTTTTATCGCTTTTTACAGCGGCTTATTAGCGCATTTTCCGAAATCTTTATCTAATATATGTTTTTTTAAATCCAAGTAATGTGTGTTGTGATAGTTTTTAATGAACAAAATATTACGACTTGGACATTTAATTAGCTTTAAATAGTTTTGCGTAATTTCTTTTTCTATTTTGAGAAATAGTTTGTAAAGCTGAAGATTAGCATTGCGTCTAAATTCTAGAAATGATAGATTGAAAACAACCACACATTCTCGACCTTTTCGCTTATTTTTCTCTGCCTGTTTTGAATATGAGCACTAAAAAAAAAGAAGGCCTAATAACTGGTTATCGATAACAGATGGAAGGAATTATGCAAATGTTATGCTCAAATGACTCATAGAAATATAGAAGCAAAACTTTATAGCCGTATAAATGTGTGTCATTCGGATTGTTTTTACATCAGCAGGATTGACTCCTTTTTACCTTATTTCCTTCAGACGTTGACCTGTAATACTCAAAAAAGTTATTGTGACAAAGTCAGGTTTTTTTTTCGTCATATTGTTTGTGTTTCCATAGAGAAATCACGTTTTTAGAACACCTAAAGTGCGAAAAAATATTACATTCCAAATTGCAATTTAAAAGTGGCAATACAATGCTCCCAGTGATATTGCTCTTTTTGGCAAAAAATAGCGTGATTGGTAAAATAAACTACCTTAAAATTGCGGAAATTATTGGCGTTGAACTGAAAACTCAAACAAAACCACATTAGGAGTGGAGAGTGTATGGTAACAAATTGGTAGTAAGTAGACTGTTGGACCTTTTTATGGAGGAATAGCATTTTTTTTAGACGACTCAGGCCAACTAGGTTATGTCCTATTTTTAGTGGGTTGATTTATCTGCTTTGTTTGTGGCAAATCCCGAATTTTCCAAATGAAAGTGAACCAGAAAAAAAAAAGAAAACGAACAAGCGAATGAGCAGTAAAAGAAACAACAGGAGCACAGCCCTGCTCCTCCAAATACGCTTCAGAGCTGTTACATGAAGAAAACACAAAGAAAAGCAATAGTGGCAATGAAGATAGGTGCAGTATTATTCACCAATTAAAACCCGGTATCATTACGCAGATTGCATGATATATTCTTTTGTTGATAGTCAAAGAATTTATAATGATTCGCCATTTTCCACAAAGAATAGAAAGTCAAATGAAAATGTATGGGGTGTGAGTCTGCTGGAGGAAAAAAAAACATGCTTTTCCAACAAGTTTTCCAATAAGGCACACAACACACATGTGTGCACAATGTGCGAGCTTGATTTTCTTTTGTTTTCAATATCATACTCTTTCTTCCACTTATACAACCTTGTTTAAAAATATAAATATAATACTGTTATTGAAAAAAAGTTGAGCATAGCACTTGCTTTCAGGTGAATTCAGAGGTGCGAGTATGTGATGCATTATTCGATAACTATTTAAGTAGGGCGAGCCAACCAGTTCTGCAGATGTTATGCTGCAGGTATGTTATTAGAGTGGTACCAAACGTGTGTTAGCACGAAAGTCCTTAAACTATATTTCAAGAAATTAATTTGTAATTCTTTTATTTTTGTGGCTTCAGACCATGCCTAATACAAGTTTTTAACAATATCCTTTTGATTATTAATTTAATTTCAAGATCGAGATAATACAACCGAACGTCGTATAACTGCAACCGAGATAATCAAAAATGTGTATTATTAGGCACGTTCCATTCCTTTATTCGAACAAAGAAAAAAAACAAAAGACAGATGAATGTAGATAATCTTTGTAAATGCGCATAGATGAGCTGATGAAGGTGATATATTAGTATGCTAATGTATCTAAACGGATAACTCGCATTTACTTCGGTTCTAGAATTAGCATGTTCTAAATAAAAACACTGTTTTTTTCTTCACTCGATATTCAAAAAGAAGTGAAAAAAGAGGGAAACGTATATTAAAATATGTGTCATGCACGTATTAGAAATTACAAGTATGTCCGCTGATGCATATGTCATTAATCTGTAAAAATAAAGTCGAGAGCATTGTGTCTTGTACACAACCTAATCACATGTATAGCTGATTTTTTTTTGGGTGTAGTTAGATGCCTTGTGAGTTGAATTTTAATTAAGCCAAATTGGGCCATATCATCAAGCCTTTCCTTTTGGTGTATTATGATTCCGAAATATTTATGGAATTGAAAAGGTTGTACTACAAACGGTGTAACATGTGAGATTTCCTAGTTACGTAATAAGACGCACTACATTAACCCAGAGATCCAGTGTTATAACATTACATTGTTTGCCAAGTTAACTTTTCAGCTTGGGCTGCTTTATTCGAACTCATTTCAAAGGTGGTTCACTACAACACATTAACATCCAGGATCGTATATTTAAAATATACATGTGTTTAGCTTCACACAAGAACACTGGTTGCTGAACGAAAAGATGTCATGCTATAGTTTATGCAGCTCTTTGCATCCTGACTGCACACTTTTTACTTGCTAAGAACGAGGTGTGGCGATGTCATGTAAGTGAATCCAAAATATACCAAAAATAACATCATATTGCATAGTAACACGGTTTTGTTGTTACTTAAATCAAGGTATTATAAAAACTATTGGCAATCTGTTAACGTCGTTGATCTATGTGTGTGATAACACTTGGTGTTTGGCTATTATTGTTTGTAGATACAGCTATGGCATAAATAATCAAAAATAAAACAAAATAGGGGGAATCTAAAGGACGTTATCCACTCTGGAAAGTAGAGAATGCTAGCATAGCAAAAACTGGGGGTGGATTGTAACTTCAAGTTTGTCCAAATCTTTGTAAAAGCCGAGTCAAAAAAAAAAAGTATATAAACGCGCGGTTGTTTCAAGCATTGAATGTAAAGTGGTATGAAATGATTTGGTCGGGGGAGGGGTGGGGTTTAAGATCGATCACTGCCATTTAAATACTTGTTTCCATCCAGTTTGGCAGCTCTTTGCCAGAAGTAAAACGGTAAACAGATGAGATTGAAGATAAATTTATGCAGGGTTTATCTCTAAATGCTCCAAAGGCTGTGGAAAGATGGCTTGCACCAGCAACGGCAAACAACGGGAAAACTGTTTTTTTTTCTTTCACCCTTTTGCTGAGATGCCAGCTTTATCAAGCGTTTGTTACTCTATTTTTATTTTTTACGTTTTCTAAAACGTTAAAAAGAACGAATAAATGATCAAAATGAAAATTGGGAAATGAACAAGTAAAGTGAAAAGCAAAAAAAAAATTTTCTTTTCCTTTGTGATTTGGCACTAGAAAAACAAGCTGCAATTCGGACTTTTGTCCAATGGCTGTAGTGGAACGCAGTTATCGTCATTCACAGCATTTCTAGGGACCTCATTTTTGTTTAATCACCCGGAATTTTGTACAAATAGTATATTTCTCTGGTAAAATTCAAAAAACAAAAACAAAAAATAATCCAAATTCGTTTCTTTATGATGATGACTCTGAAAAGGCTAGTATTCAAAAAAAAAACACCATGTTCCTAGTCAAATTTTAATTACGCAGACCTAATTTTGCTTGTTTCCTCATGAGGGTTGGGTAAAATAAAAAAAAATCAAGAAAAAAAAAGTCGGAATGCCCACTTATAAAAAAAAAATTGAGTATAACAAAACAATAATTTTTATCATACAAACCGAATAACTGTTACTTTATAGAAAGTATTTGCCCTGAAGGTCGAAAGGATAAGAAAAAGGAAAAAGCTGGAGATTATCCAATCTACCAGAGAGATAGACTCTTATTAGAATTCTACTGTGAGTATATAAAAATACAAGAAAAGCATTCTGGGTTGACCAGTGGACTTTCCCGACAATAGAAAGAAAAGACAAAGCGAGCCTTTGGAATTTAGCAATTCAATAAATTTTTGTACTTAATTGTAGCGATTCCAAACTCTAATATTTCAAAAAGTGTTCTACAGTTGTCGTTTCTTTGAACAAGTTGGAAAGTGCTTGGGGTCTGCATTCCCGTTATAAAAGCGGTAATCAAAAACAATAATTGTCAATAAGACTTTTTTGAGGAAAAAGGGGGATCCTAGCACACCAAGAGCTTAATTTGGCAAGAGTACAAAGAAACTTTGGTTATTGCGTATTGAAAAGAGATATAGAATAGAAAAGAAATCGAAAAAAACAATATATATTTGAAAGATTCGTAGTCTATAGCTTGCCTTTGGAAAAAAGTATATAGATTACATTAGAAATAGCGATTGGTGATGGATCAGATCGAAGAGGCAGTCAGATGTGCGTTGGATCCGAATACCAATCAGGAGATTAGGTATCAGGCGAATGAATATTGTGAACAGTTGCGTAACTCTCCAGAAGGATGGCGAATGTGTCTAGAGCTCTTTGTTAGCAAACCCACAAGGACACCAGAGAGTCGAATGTATAGTTTGCAAGTGGTGGAGGGGAATATATACAGAAATATAAGGGAACCAAAGACGGGGGAGTTGGAATTAACAAAACAAGTGCTAATGAAGTTTATTGTGGAGGAATATGGAAGCGATAGATATTTGATGGAGGCACCATTTTTGCGAAATAAATTGGCACATACAATTGCATTGATGTTTTTGGCAACATATCCACACATGTGGGCAGAATTCTTTCGAGAAATTTTGAGCATAACAGGCGTGAATTTTGAACGAAGATGTGGAAAGCAGGAGCAAAGAGCGAAAGTGCACGAAGGACTGACAGATTTTACAATTAAAGTGCTGGCGAGTATAGATGAAGAGATGGTGAATCCGACCATACCACGAGGGAAGAGCGAAATAGCAAGAAATACAATGATCAAGGATAAAATGAGAGAAGAAGGGGTGTTATATTTGGCCAATTGGTGGTATAACACAATAACAACAGAAGCAGCGCCGATAGAAATAATAAAGAATACGCTACGGTTGGTGTCAGTTTATATTACATGGATAGACATCAAGTTGATCGTGAACGAAGAGTTTATACCAGTGATCTTTGAATTCCTTGGGCATGAAGGACTGAAGGGAGAGGCAGTAAAATGCTTGGCAGCGATAGTGGAAAAAGGGATGGTTCCAATGGAAAAAATTGAATTGGTAGAGTTTTTAAATTTAGGACCATTGCTACGACAGTTAGTGGTAACGGATAACGAGTTTGGAGAACAGGTCGCACGATTGGTAAGTGTGTTGGGACGCGAATTGAATGAGGTGTGGATGAAAAAGGATGAGATTACAGTAGAAGTGCGAGGGAGGGCGTATATGCACATGGAGGGGCTCATGGGGCTAATACTTGGATTTCTTGGTAGCGAGAGTGATGAAGTGAGCAGCGCGGTGATTGAAATAAGCAAAGACATTTTACACATGTTTAAGCGGCAGAAGAGGGAGGGGATTCCATTGAGTGGCCAACAAACTGAGTTTTTATCAGAACTCCTTCAAGTAACTGTAATGAAGTTGATGTATAAGGCAGACCATGAAGTTTCGGAGATTACACATATGAATGATGAGATTTCAGAGGATGATGAGGAGACAATGTTTGCAGAGCTCCGTAAGCAGCTCCGAACGTTTTTGGATTCGGTGTTGTCACTAGCGCCTGAATTGTACAACATGTGTGTTGTAGGAAAAATAACGGAAATATACACTAATATACAACAATGTGGAGTGAGTATAGAAGCTGAAGCAGAAAGACGAGTAGGAAAGGTGGGATGGGAGCAGGCCGAGTTAGCATTGTTTTTAACACACACATATATTGAACAGGTGAATGCAACAGGTGAACTGGCGTTTGTACAGAAGAGTGGCACAGGTTATGGAGACAAAAACGGCGCAGGTGGAGATGATGAACTTGCACAGCAGCCGTTAACTGTTGTCGGAGAGTTGGGCGTGCGGATGCTGGTGTCAAAAATAGTGGACTGTATGCATCCATACATCACGCTACTGTTCTTTGAAACATGCATAAAAATAGGTGGTTTGTTTGAGGCACGTAAAGATGCGCTTTCAATGGGATTAGGGCCATTCCTTGATGAACGTGGGATATGTCATCCATCAAAACATGTCCGGACAAGAGTTTGGTACTTGTTTTTACGTTTTATTAAAAATGTTGGTGTGCAACTACTGGTTCCATATATTCCTGATATTATGCAGAGTATTTTGCCACATCTGACAATCCAAATAGATCCGCAGATCGATGTGAGCAACCCAGAAATGCTTAATGTGCTAGGTCATGGTATCTTTGATTCGCAAATTTATTTGTTTGAAATATGTGGAGTCGTTCTCTCGCCTTTATCTTTCCCAGATGATCAAAGGTCGGCATTTTTAAATCAGCTTTTGGACCCATTACTGTTAGGGTTGGGAGAGATCATGAATCAATCCGTAGAGATGATAGCTCAGCAGCCTATATATTTGCTTCAGACCAGGAATATTCTGGCAGCACTGGGAGCTGTGGCCATGGGATTTCCAGAAGCCAAAGTTCGTGTGACTAACGACACATTAGTTTCCGACCTGAACATTTCTCCAGTTACAAAGGAGGCTTTGGTAAAGGCGGCAGATACAACTATAGCAGTGCTGGAAAGATTGAATGGATTTTCCATAGTTAGAGAAGGCGTGCGGCTTGCATTTGTGCGACTGTTGTCTGCGTTGGGGCAAGATGCGTTGGGTTATTTGCCGCGGTTGATTGGCGGGCTTCTTCCTAATTGCCTGATGAATGAGTTTAGCGATTTTCTAGCGTTTTTAGGATTGGTTATGCACAAGTTTAAGCCATTTATTGCTCAGACGATGAGCGAGCTAGTGTTGGTAGTGGTTGAAAAAGCATATTCATTGATGAATACCAGCATAATCAGCGGTACTGACGATGCTGTGATGCTTGCCGACTTGAAGCGTGCGTATTTGGGATGGTTTGGGGCTATTTTTTCGGCTGACCTTGATATAATCTTTTTGGTACCAGCAAATGCACGACATATATCTATAGTGTTTGGCACGTTGTTGGACTTGGCTACCGATTGTTTGTCGCCACAGCTGCAAAAGATGGCATTTAACATTTTCCAAAAGACCATTTTGGCGTGGCTTGTTGATACTCGTGGTGATTATGCTGTGGGTAACATTTCTTTGATGCAGATTGGCAGTGTGTTGAACAGTGGTGCTGTTTTGCCACCCAAGACGCAAAGACTGCCTGGAAATGGCGATAATTCTCAGTTTGGTGTCTTTGGTAATAAAGATGGGAACTCGAATACCTCAACAGATGCCAATAAAAAGATGACATCTCGCCAGCTAGCTGCACGAAGTGTGGGAATTGAGTTAGTTAGTGTGTGGGATCAGCAACAACCCGAACATATCTCATCCCAGCAGACAGGTTTTGGTTCAACGTTGCGTGTGCGACAGGAATACATGATGTTTATACAGAATCAGGTGGTTCCGCTGTGTTTTACAATTCCGACAAATCCTATGTTTAACAGTTCGGATGCTCAAAGTTCGCAGGTAATTACCGAACTCTGTGGAATCTTGAGGGGTTTAACACTTGCAAATATGGAACCCAATGTTATTAATCAAGGAACAGGTCCAGAAGTAGGAGCAGAACTGGGTGAGCAACAGCGGCAACAAATGGTACGTACACTTGGAGAAGCTGTTATTTCCAAAGATGGAACTGTATTGATTTTGGCACCTAGAAATAGAGCCAGTGCATTATATCAACATGGAGAAGCTTTTGGAATCGAACCTATTTTGGTAGGTGGAGCTTTGTCCTCACAACAACAACAACAACAACAACAACAACAACAACAACATCAGCCTGGGTATTGTAGTCGAAACAACTTTATGAGGGGTTTGGCAATTGATTATCTGCCAAAGTTTCTGATGGAACGAATTGGAGCAACATCTGGTAGTGGTGGTGCATCTACATCACAAACAGGGTTGGTTGGAAATGCAGGTTCTGCAAAGAACCCAAGTGGAAATTCACTCGGAAATTCAGCATCAATGAAAAACACGTCTGGTGTAAATCCATCATCAACGGGTCTTGGAGTAAACGGAGCTGCTGGTGCCAATATTGGTTTTGAAAAGTCCAATAATAGAGATTCTAATGGTAACATTGATCAAAGCGATATAAACTCGAAATGCCTCTTGTTTGTAAAATCTTTGGCCTTTTTAGATGCCAAACTTTTCAAGGCATTTTTTATAAACTTTATTTCAGCTAACTAGGGGGCTTGTTATTATCTACCCTTTACTTTATTTTATTTTATTTCGTTTTATTCGATTGATCTTTATAATTACATTAGAACCTACTCCTACTACCACTCCACCACTCTAACACATCATCATCCGTTTCCCTACTCTTTTTCTAGTTCTACATGTTTCCAATATTTTAAAAAGTAATGTTTCTTTTATTACTTTTTACAAACATTGTTATTCTATCAGCTAAAAAAAAAACAGGGTAAAACGAGCCAGTATACTACTATTAAACAAAAACAAAAACAAAAATAAAAATAAATACACATACACATACACATATGCATATGCATGTATCAGTCTGTTTGGACAGAGTTGCTGTTACCTTTGTCACTGGATTTCTCGGAACTATCTAAAATACCATTATTGTCAGTATTGACGCTGGTATCACTTTTATTCTCTGTTATTTTGACATTATTTATGGGAGTGGTAGTGAAAGTAGTGGTAGAAGGAAGCGGTGGTGATGATGATGATGGTGGTAGTGGTGAAGGAGCAGCAGCAGCAGCAGTAACAGGCGCAGAAGATGTACTAGCAGAAGTAGAGGAAGAGGCAGGGGTACTCTGTTGTGCTGATGGGATATTTCCCAACCTTATTTCATCACCTTCATTCAATTGTCTATCTTGCAGAACCCTTCTTCTTCTCATAACCATAAAATAACCCAAAAGTAAACACAAAATTATAATTAGATGCGAATCATCAATTCCAAAACTAATATTCAGTTTTCCGCCCAAGTTTTCATTTTCATTTCCATTTCCATCTTCATTCTTATTTTCGCTTTCTTTATTATTTTGGTTTTGATTCGTGTTTAAACCATCCTTGTTATCAAGCCGGTTCAAAGAACCAGCACCAAAACCATCCTTTTGTACCAACGGTGAGTTTGCACCACCAAGTCTTGTATCTTCAATACTTGGTGCTCCAAACAATGGCAGTCGTCCAACATTTTCACCTTTAACCCATTTAGAGTAATAGTAATTTACTGCCAATCTACACAAACTTATATAAATAGCTAGTGCACCTTTACCATACGCTTCTAAGCTCTTATCATACCACCGCTTAGCCAAATGGTAATCCCTTTGTACACCAATTCCAAATTCATACATGTATCCTATGTTATACATACCCATTGCATCCCCATCGTTTTCTGCTGACAACAAGTATGCAGACGATGCTTTGCCATAGTCTCGATCGACGCCTATACCGTAATAGTACATGTCGCCTTGCTTCAACCGTGCATCAGGAACTCTCATATTTGCTGCTCGAGTGTAATACACTGCCAACAGTTTTTTGTATCGCTTGAGATTACCAAACAACAAAGGCTCATCCCCAGACTCTTCCAACAATTTAATTTGCTTTTCCAACAAATATGCTGTGTCTGCAATTCCTACTTTCATTCCAATCTCGGCAGCTATCAGGTAGTTCAGCAAAGCACTTTCAATAGCCCCGCGCTCATACGCTTTATCTCCTTCTTTAAGCAAAGAACCCGCCCAATCGCCCATATACCCAACCCCACCATACCCATATGCTGCTGATGTGCACGATTTGAATGTCCCTATTCCATCGCGATACATGTCTGCCATGTAGTACGCCGCTCTTATGTTGGATGAGAAGAATTTCGCCTTTGAAAAGTACTCAAATGCGAGAGTTGGTGACCCATCTATCAAAGACAATGCATAGTTTACCAACCCATCTGTGCTTCCCTCAAACGCTGCTTGTTTGAAAAGCGCTTTTGCTGTTGATGTGCTTTGCTCTACGCCCAGCCCATCCAAGTACATTTGACCAAGTGCATTTATTGAAAACCCATCCTTCAATTCCAATCCCAAATTCAACCATTGTTTTGCTAACCCGAGATCTTGCTTCACTCCAAGTCCATTCAGATAAATACTGCCCAACATTCCACACACCTTTTTGGCATTATCTACATGTTTAACTTCGTTGGGTTTTTTCAACGTGAGCGTATCTAGATTAAACAACATTGTCGATACTTCCAACAAATATTTTCTGGATTTGGTGTAGTCTACCGGAATAAACTCGTGTCCTTTCAGATAAAGATCGGCCAACACCACATACGCTTCTATATCCTTGTTGGTCAGTCTGAACTGGTAGTACTCTATTATCTCCATCATCTCTTTTTTGCTTTTAAATATTGGCTTTGCAGATGCTCTAGCATTGGTACCGTATAACCCACTTCCCCGAGTATACACATACCCTCTTGTATCCTCAAACGCTTTCCCAAGTGGTGGGCCATCATAGTATGCTTTCATTACTATTTATTTTTTGTTTGTATAAATAACTCTTCATTCATAATTCAATTGCAAAAAGTAAAATGGAAAGTTGGAAATAATTGCCATCATATACAACTACAGACACTCTTACCTTTATTGGCTACTCTGTTATAATAATGCATTGATTTTTCGCAATCATTCATAGTTTCGATTCCCTCCATATACCTAAATCCCATCATCAATTCCGCCCTATTATACCCTTGTTGCGCCGAAAGGGTCAGGTATGTCGTCGCCAACCCAGGATTGCGCTTAATCCCTCCCAACCCCAAAGTATAAAATATAGCCAACATAAACTGTGCTTCTGGGTCACCTATCTTCTGTGCTATACGTTCGTACCTTTTAAACGCCGACTTTAGATCTATTATTGAGCCACCTTTCCCAAAAAACTCCATTTCAGCCAAAAACCGTTCACTTTCAATATCCCCATTTTCGCAAAGTATTTTCAGATTTTCGTATGCCTGGATGACCTTCACATGCATCCTACTTTTGAACTTTTCAATCTTCTTCTTTCTTTCTTTGCTTCTCATCTGTTTCAAAACCTTTGCTGAATCGCTATTTTCTTTTTCTGTTGGCGCTTTAGTCCTCAAAAACCCTGGAAGCTCGATTCCAAACGTGCCTTTGGCACTGTTGGAGCGTAAATAAACGTTGTAGGCGTATGGATACTTGTTTTCAAACAATTTTATCATTGCTATGCTTTCTTCTCTACTTTTATCCGCATTTTCTACCCGCTTTTTGACATTTACTGCCCGAACCACCTTGATTTTTTTCGTGTTTTGGAGCTTTTCACTCGTTGATGCTACAATTAGTCCTAGAAACAGGAAAAGCAGCCCGACAAATCTCTTGTATGCCGCTTTCATTTTTTCATTCTACTTTTTACTATCTTTCTATCTTTTATACTCTTTGAATATATCCTGTCCTGTAGAATTTGTTTACCCTTGTACTTTATGTACCTTGTTTCTACTATATCGGACAGATTTTTGATGCTTTTTTGTCTTTGTACAGCAGGTAATTGTGTATATTATTGAGAAATATGGTTTTAAAAATAATTATAATTTGGCTTAATTTCAATATACAGTCAAATGCTGCTTTTTTATTTTTAATTTAAATTGTGTGCTATAAAAAGAATAACAGGGCAATTGTGATTGAAGCAGTTAACATCAATATTTTTTACTAGCTAATTATTTACTGCAAGTTTTACGTGGGCAGCTTTCTCGCCTAGTTTTTATCTTACCTTAGTTTAGCTTAGTTTAGTTTAGTTTAAAATGCAAAATGTAAATACAATCCCGTCCACTTGCAAAAAGAAAAAAAATAAATGTTAATGATGGGTAAAAAGCAAAAGAGGTTTTTCCTTTTTGGTTTGTTGTTAGATTTACAAAATAATTTCAGGCTAAAACAATCAATTATTAAACGCAAAGGATGGAACCAAGACGAGCCAATAATTAAACTACAATTGTGAAATTTATTTACCTGTTTTAATTGCTGTTGGCAGTGAAAGTATGAGCCATAGCTAAAAATGCTGGTGTTAATCGGGAAAATCCAGGAATGTTGCCTAAAAGAGGTCTTCTGTCCGAAAGGATTGAAAAGCATTCGGGGGTTGTATGTTTCCATCTTTAACGTCAAGCTAGAAATGTAAGGTGTCTAGATATAGGAATACCATTGGGTGAACCGCTAATGGTATAATATTGATATTCTACATCAATTCGGGTAAAAGTGTGTAGTTAATGGGTGAAGAGAGAAGAAATGAGATTAAATCGTTGAAAGGGAATGGTAGTAGCTGTATCGATAGGTGTTGTTGGTCTGAAGATGGATATCTGTTGGGTATTGTGAGCAGCAATACACATTAACTACCTACTCCCCTCCCTCTCCACCAACCAACGTATGTGCTTAAAAACTTTGTTTTTGTTCACAACTTATCTTGACTATTATATCATACTCTGAACAGTGTCTACGCTCTTAGATTCTATCCACTCTTCCCACCCTCCCACCCTCCCACCCTCCCACACACCAGGTTTCTCTCGTACATACTTGGAACTAAAGAAAATGAATTCAAATAGCATTTTTTTTTACCAAAAATTCCATGTGTGTAATTATTAATTACCTCAAAAATGGCGCAAAGCTACTCAACTTTTTCTACCAATTGTAATCTAGTTTGTGATCGTTATTTGAGTCTAAAAGAATTAGAATGTCACGAAATTGGGCGAGAAAGGGTACTAAAGAAATATAGAACCAAAGAAAAATAAACAATAAGCAAAATCGACACTACTTTGAAGTAAACCACATACTTCGCGGTACTGATTAAAGAATAATCACACTTTGAATCTGAGAACAATATTGGTGTTGTATTGAATCACCATTTATGGAGTTTGAGATGTTTATTCAGTAGCATATTACATTCACCAATCCTCATTTACAACTAAAAAAAAACAACAGGCAAACAGACTCAAACCAACGCAAGAAAAATGTACTACCAGATTGAACCTGTAAAGAGCCTAGACTTGGGTTTGGATTTCAACGATACATTGGCAGAAAATCGATATAAACTGCGACTGTCACTGGACATCCAAAGGCCAGACTCCGAGGTGAATTTCATGTCCAAGTCAGGCGACTGCAACTATTTGGCCGGAGTTTCAAAAAATACAGTGTACTTATGGAGTTTGAAGCCCTTTTTCTTGATGTGTGCTATCAGGAGCGGAAAAACAAAGCTACTTGGGGAAGCTATAAGTATTTTCTGGAAACCAAAGAGTTATGATTTCTTCATATTATACGATGGGGGTCATATTTGTGAATATGAACTTTTTGTGCGATCAGAGAAGCGGATGGAGTATATATTTCAAAAGGACGAATATTTTGTAAATGGAAGCGGAGAAGGGAAAGGGATAATACTTCGAGGAATTAAGCAAAAACAGGTGTATAGCATCCCGGTTAAGGAAAGGATATTGAAGGGGGTGGGTGTAGATAGTGCCATTATAGTTACCACAAATAAACGGATAATTTACTTTGACTGGCACTTGAAAGTGATAGCTAGCCTAAAGAGCAAAAGCATAAATGGCGATGACAAAGATATAATGGTAAATAAACTAGTCGGGCTTGAAGGTAATGGAATAGGTGCGTTGCTAGTAATGGAGGACAAAAAAGTGTTTTATATCAAAATATTTCTGGAAAAGGTGAAAAACAGTACAGAAATAAGTAGAAAAGCCAAAATAATGGACGTTTCAACAATATTTAAGGGAGGAAAAATAATGAGTATTGATTATTCAAAACGAATGAAGGTGCTATCTGTGGGGTATGAGAGTGGGGGTTTGGATTTGTACGAAGTGGAGGAAGCTAGCATCAAGCATATAAAGGCAGTAAAAATTTCAGCGGATAGCGATGTCCCCAATACCCATGCAATTTCAGCAGTAAAGTGGACGGAAAACGGCGGAGCACTTTCCGTGGCGATTGAAAATAAAATATATATATATAGCACTATGGGACATAAAATACTGATGCAGGAATTGGAATCTCATTCTGGGATTCAAAGCGTAATATGGGGCAAGGAGTCAGAAGAACTACTTGTTTTTTCTGGACACTCCGTTATAACTACTGGGTTTAGTGTTCCATTGATGAGGTTGTGTGTTAGTAGTGGAAGGTCTGCGAAGGTGTTAGAGGATGGTGATCGGATGCTGTTGGTTGGTAACGACAAAATACTTGTTCATAGAGTAGATTTTCAGCAGCAATACGATTTACTTCAAAGAGATTATGGCTGGGACCTGATAAACATTCCTCCAGAATATGTCCAGGAAAACTGGCCTATACGCTATGCTGAGATAAGTAAAGACGGAAAAAGGGTTGTGGTTGCAGGTACTCGTGGATTTGTGATCTACGATTACAATGTCGCCAAATGGAAACTGTTTTTAAGTAAGGCGCAGGAGAAAATGATTGAGTGTAATGGGGGAATGTCGTTTTTCAAGCATTATTTGGTGTTTTCATGTGTTAATCACTATGAAAAGAAACAGAATCAGATAATATTTTTTGACATTAAGAGACAGCTAGAGCTAAATAACAACATCTCGGCACTACTGATAAACAATCAGGCTAAAGAGTTTAGAATCCATGAAAATTTAATGTATGTGTATACGGAAAGCAATATAATAACACAATTTATGCTAGTTGACTCGGGTGGGATTTTGCAGGCATTTCCACTGTGTAATATTTCTCTAGAACAATTGGTTGCAAACCCTTATAATGTTGTAAAAATCCGGTGTATCGAAAAGATCCCAGGATCTCAGAGTGTCGTGGTTGCGTTACAAGAAGGTATCAATATAAAAATTGTACATCATAGTGGAAGTTCTGGGGACAAAACTCCATTCACCGAAGTCAAGATTCGGAATAAAGCCGAGGCATTTGGTATAGTGTCAATTAAAAATTTGGATAACAACCCAACTATATGGTGGTATGACGGAGATACTTTGAATTCTGCAGCTTTGTCAATGAGGCACTTCCAATCGCCTGATATTGAAAAACCGGCAACCAGCCAAGTGCTTGAAATGAGACAACTATCTGAATGCGGATACTCGGGACTGGAATTTTATCCTACAACCCTCAGTAGCCAAAGAGGATTGATTATTGGGCTTGAACATACACAAGCAATACGCAACTCGTTTGTTGGTGGGTTCACACCGGTTCGTTGTAAGACGATCTTTTTCTTGAGTGATATTGTTAGGTTCATTTTTATGTCTCGACCCTTAGAAGCTGCCGTTCAAGCGTGCTCAAGCTACCTTGGTTATCCGTACTTTAACATTTGTTTGGAAATGTTATTGCTTGATAGTATCTCCTCAGATTCGGAAAAACTCGAGCAAGTTGTGTCTTTTATTTCCAAATTTAAGGTCTTCCACCAAGTGATTGCTCACACCGCCCGCAAGACAGAAATGAAACTATGGGCTATGTTATTTAAATATACCAACACTCCTTCAGAGATATTTTTGGATTGTCTGAACAAAAACGATGTCAAAACGGCTATGCAGTTACTCATTGTTTTACACAACATGGAGTCCACAGATGTGTTTGAATACTTGTCATTGTGCCTTTTAGACTGTGCTGAGCGTAACCACGATGGTGTAGCTTGCCTTGAGATTTTGACTTTTGTAAAACAATTGAAACAAAACGATACTTTTGGCTATTTAGATGGTTTGGTGTAGTAGATTAGAATAAAGCCCAGAGTATCTGATGGTTATGTTCTTTTTGTTTTATTATTGTTTTTGTGTTATGTATGTATGTATGCATGTGTGCATGTATGTGTGACTCGTTGGTGTTGTCATTTAGAGTGGATTGGCACACTTGAAATGCTTTTAAGCGTATATAGGCATATGAGTAATGAATATGTAATAATAACTAGGAATGCAGTGTTAGTTCCAGTAACCCCGGTTTGCTTTTTTCTTCTTTCATGAAGATCTGTTGATTTCCATCTATGTAGCCAATGATACAACATACTTAAGTTGTCTTGTTCATGCAAGTTATACTTTAGCCAGAGCGCTTCTATGATCGGTTCAGCACATCTGAAACCGAACAGACCGCAGCACTCCCTGACCCATGAACTATTTACTAAAAAGCTCAGTTCGCCCCCTTTATTTTGCTCAGACGGATACCGGTGGCTTGAGAATGCGGGAGATGGAAATATCCTGTAAAATTTGATTTCAGATGTTTTTTTTTTTGTTTTTGGTCAAGAAAAAGTACATCTTGGTGGTGCAAACATGTGCACAACATTGGGTTACCAGGCGAATTGTGAGTGGTTGTTTAGTTTGAAGGAAGGGGGGTTTACAAGACATTGCACTATATGGTTTAGACTGTCCAATTGGACCAAACATTTAAATGTGCATAAAAAATTTTTTTTAGAGCGAATGTTCCTATGCTGTTGTTTTTTGACCAAACATTTCAGCTAAAATAACAATAAACCAGGTCTAAAAATCTGCCCATGCAATTAGTATGATGCTTTTTTGATTTTTTTTGATAGTATGATGTTTTTATTTACTTTGTTGTTGATCAAACTATACTCAATAGCTAGTTCCCAATAGTTAGGAAACAATACCATTGAAAATAAATCCTTGCAGTTAAAATTAACCAGTGCACATGCTAATGCAGTACAAATTTTCCACCGATATCAATTCAATTTTTAGAAATTGCCCAAAATTTTTAATAAGTTTAAAACAGTAATAATAAAAAAACTAAACAAAAGAAAAAAAGCCTGCGGCCTTTAACATTAAAAAAAAAAAAACAATAGTGGACAATATTCGTCCTTAACAACAATAGCTTTTGGTTTTGTCTGCCATAATACATTTGCAAGATTTGTAATAAAATTAATTTGCTTATAAAGTCCTAATTTGAACACACGAAAATGGAGGTCGAAGGCGCACAAATATGTGAGTTGAGCGAACGGGAATTGCACGAAGCCACAGTCACAACTCCTGTAAACATTGCGGTAGTAAAATACTGGGGAAAAAGAAATAACGATCTTATTCTTCCAACAAACTCTTCAATATCCTGCACTTTGAATCAAGATCATCTAAACACAAAGACCACGGTTCGAGCATCAAGTTCTTATACAGATGACAGATTCTGGCTAAATGGAATTGAGGAAACTATTTCCAACTCACCTAGATTGACAACAGTATTGGTAACCTTGAGAGCAATCAGAAAAGAAAAGGAAAAAACCCTGGGACCTTTGGCTGAGGGTGAAAAGCCATTAAGCGAATGGAAACTCCACATTGCCTCCGAAAACAACTTCCCCACCGCAGCGGGTCTGGCATCTTCATCAAGTGGATATGCAGCATTGGCAGTTTGTATTTCCAAAGTTCTAGAGCTTGACTTGACAGCATCAGAGCTATCCAAGATTGCAAGAAGAGGAAGCGGTTCCGCATGCCGCAGTTTGTACGGCGGGTTTGTGGAATGGCAGCACGGAGTGGATCCATCAGGTGAGGATTCGTGTGCCGTAAGCATTGCACCAGAGAGTCACTGGCCAGAGTTGGAAGCACTGATCCTGGTTGTCTCTGATGTTAAGAAATCCACACCATCAACTTCAGGTATGTCAACCACAGTCAAAACCTCAGAACTTTTCCCACTCCGTGTTAACGAAGTTGCCCCCAAAAGGATAAAACAAATGGAACAGGCAATACTGGAAAAAGATTTTAATTCATTTGCAACAATTGCCATGAAGGATTCCAATCAATTCCATGCTGTATGTTTGGACACTTTCCCACCAATCTTTTATCTGAATGATGTATCTCGCGGAATCATCACACTAGTCCACAGGTTTAACAGCCAAGTTGATCCTGCAACCGGAGAGCCTTTGGGCATTCGTGCAGCATATACATTTGACGCTGGTGCTAATGCAGTTATTTTTGTTCTGAAAAACAATGTTAAGGAATTGGTAGAGTACATTGCATCTCACTTCCCCCCAGCTACACTCCAGCCAACCAGTGTGTATTTCCCCGACCCATTCGGTATCTTCAGATCTGCTGATGCTCCTACAGCTTCTGGCTTTGAGGAATATCTCAAGGCCACACCAAAGACCTTCGAACTGCTTCCAACATTTGAGCCAGGATCAGTGCGTCGTATTATTCATACAAATATTGGTGATGGCCCCAGGAACAAGCCATGCTCAGCAAGCCTTCTTAATGTTTCTGGAATGCCTAGACGTGCCAAAGACTAGACTTTTTTTTTAATATTTATTTGGGTATAGTATTCAGTTTGGTATTTGGTCTTTCCTCCTTTTTTTTTGTTAGTTTTTTAATATTACGATTTATATACATTACACTATATAATTATAATCACGTTTATATACAGTAGGTGCTGTGGAGATGCACCGTCAACGACGATTTGTGTAGTAGCATGGTATCTCTATATCTTTTGCTCTCGAATATATTTTAAGCACACTGCTTGACACTAAAAAGAAGGAATGTGTGTTGACTGCTACTATAATAGTATGGTACATCTCAAATCCACAACTTAGTTTTGAGCTAGCGACTGGGAGCCATTACGGCTTGGCAAAACTTTCAAATTAGAGTGGTTAGCAGCAATTCAATGAACTAACATGATATCTTTCACTCTGTCTTACCTACGCATTTTCAGTCCATTTAAACGGAATGTACTTCTCACCAAAAGACTAGTAATAGAGGCTGCACCACGATTAGTGATGGATGTTTGATGTATTTTTATTTATTTCATTTTGTTATGGGTATTCTACTATAATCGAAAAAGTCAAAAACCAGCCCATTATCTAAATCAAGTTACTTCCACTAGTACAGAGGGTTATTTTTTGTTTTGTTTTGTTTTGTTTTTGGATACATGCACAAGTTCATTATACACAATAATCTCTATCAAACTTTCCACTATTTTCCCTTTATCTTATCCTTGTCTCTGCTTGTGTTTGGCATCTTTGCTACAAATGACAAACAATCTTTTGCGGCGTCTGACAAATTTGCAGCCATCACACATTAATTTGACTGAAGCTCGCACCTTCATTCCTCGAAGTAATCCTAGAATGTGACTTGAAGGCACCATGGAGTGTGCTTTAGGGATGTTGTTGAATTTGAGAGCTGACAATTGCTTTAGAGCTTTGAAGCCCGAAAATGATTTAAAAACTCCAAACATTTTCCTTTTCTTGTATATCTTTTTATTATCGTTGTATAGTTTTGCTTTTACTGGGTGGGAGTGTGAGAGTTGTAAAATCAAAAATTGGCCAGAGGCAGTATTGCTTTAACTATTAGTAATTTAATAATTTTATGATTAGTTTTCGTGTTTAAAAACAATAAAATGTTTTAAAAGGGATCTGAGCTCTAGAATAAAAGAGTACACGAATCTTTTAGAGCTAAAAAATGATCAACTCTAAATTTGATCTAAAACTCAGAGTTGGTGATCATTAATTGATCATTTTCACACATGCTTATAAAATAATAAAAATCTCTGAAATTACGCACCTTCAGTATAGTATAATGTAGTATAATGTCGCTCTGGTTGTATTTTCGTAGTAAAGCAGTTCCACTTTGAATTTAATGATGTATAGAAAATATTCACTATTTTGTAGTTAACAAGTTTGATTTTTGATTGTTATTGTTATTGTTGATAAAAATTTTATTCCGATTTTCCGATTGATAAAATATTTTTTTAATGGCCCAATAGTCAAGAATGTCTGCAAAATTCAAAAAAAAACGGATACAAACATGTATTAAAAGCATTAAGAACAATATTGAAAGTGGTAATGGAAAGAATGTATTGTTGAAAGGGAGAAAAGAGCCCGTTACTTATCCTAGTAGTCACAAAAACCACAAAAAATCAGAGGAGAGAACGTTAGAAGAGACTGTTTGTGGGTGGAAACACCATATTTACTTGTATTGATGTAGGGTTGTCAGTGTCACCCAAGGGAGTTTTTTTTTCGAGTGCAGAAGGTTGGATGACACAGCATTCAAAGTGTTTAGTTATTCAAGTGTTGGTGTATCATCTATATAATCGGTACATGCGAAAATTGTGTGTGCGTAGCACTGCTATATGCCAGGTTACTACACTTTTATTGTGACTTGTATAGAGAATATTGAGTAGGACAGAATGATTCAGGAAAACGGAGGGAGTACAAACAACGGGATTTGCTCTTTATCTCCCTTGTCTGGATATAAACATGCTTCAGAAAAAAGTAATTGACCGGGTTTTGTTTTTTATAGCTCAATATCATAAAATCAACATTATGTATTCAGATAAAACAATGATGTTCACTTGACGTTATTTGCGTCTTTTCATGACAATAGGTACTTTTATATACATATCTCGAAGCTAGAGTTGGGGTTGATATAAAAGACGAATATATTTCCTGCTGCTGCAATTCGCGTTTGTGATATTACCTTTTTGCACCGGTTTTCCCTTTTATTTTTGAGAGGCGAAAGGGTGTTGAGCCAGATGTTTCCTCAGAACATATCCAAAAATACTATGCGGTTGTTGTTTGATATCTTTTTTTTCTTTCTTTAGATACGCTAATCAAGTGTGGGTTTCCCAGCTGTGGCATGTGATAGTAGAATCCAGACAATGCTTTGGCTGTCGATTATGTAAGATGTAGGGTATTTTCATATTTTCTGTCATTGCTGATGGAAAAAGAAAACTGGAAAATAATATTGGTGACAATAGAAATGATAATACTGATAAAAAGGCGGATTACAGGAATGAAATAAACTTGGAAACAAGTAGATAAAAATCAAACAAAGGCCAATGGATGGTGGTGGTCGTTATGCCTGGTGGTTTCATTTCAGCTCAGGCTTGGGCCAGGGGAATAAATATAAAAAATATAGATAATTACCAGGGCATCTGGAGAAACAATATGGTTGTACAGCTGACCCATTCACGTTTCATGTTCATTGTTTGGCTCTTCAGTTAAATTTGGTAATTTTTTTTTTACTGCTGATTTTTAGATGCAGGAAAATACTGGGAAATGGAAAAATAGCTGTAAGCTTGGATGGCACAAACTAACTTTAAATGTCATTGCTTGGTAGAAGAGGGCATACACCATTTACCTTGTTCCAAAATAAAATAAAGTAAAATAAAATAAAATACCTAAATAGTACAAAGAGGAAAGTAAAAAGCCTGACTCGTAGTCAAACACAAACTATCCTCTACTTTTTGAGATTTTCTTTCATTATATGTTTTTGAACGAAATGGTGTCACAAACTCTTACTTTTTAATGGGCACCTTTGTTTAAAGAGCATAAATGGATATATAACAGCTAGAATAAAGAATTATAGAACGTACAACAAAGTCATTTGAAGGGAAGTAGCGCAAATATCCTTGAAAAAATCAAAAATCAAACTCGGACGGGCAAAGTAAACAACATTAGTGAATAACAATAATTAAAATATCTAAATAACAGAGGGTATATAAGCATGAGCGAGGTCGTAACAAAAGAGGAGACTTTGGTGGGTGAACCACACGAAAAACCCAAGACACAGT
Organism: Zancudomyces culisetae; assembly: GCA_001969505.1. NCBI lineage: Eukaryota > Fungi > Kickxellomycota > Harpellomycetes > Harpellales > Legeriomycetaceae > Zancudomyces > Zancudomyces culisetae. The sequence continues at coordinate 3,492 of LSSK01000010.1, read as the reverse complement.
ATAATTACAACTCTCTCGAACGATTGGGCGGAGAACTAAGAATTAACACCAAGAAGGAAAAAGAAAAGAAAAACATTGCGAAATACAATCTCGGCGAATCAGCTCCCTTTGAAGATACTAGCAGAATCTGGAATTTACCCACAAATAGAAAGCCCTCCAGCAGCAATGAGCCAAAATTATTGAATGAATATATACTCAACCAAAATGAAAACAAAGATAGGTATATTCACAACGAAGATGCACTGAATGCGGAGCTACACCGAAGTGCAAAAATGGTATTGATAGACTCGGAAGAGCCACTAACGGCTCGATCTTCGTTGTCGAATGATTCACAAGCGACATGGCGATTTGGAAATGAAGAGGATCGTTCTGAAATGGAGTCAGTGACCTCAAATGCAACAGGATACAGCAGTAATATACTATTTGGTGCCCAGTCTGCATATCGGAGGACCGTGAAGAAACTTAAAGAGGCAAAGCTTTTGTTAAAACAGGCTTCAAAGGATGAAATAGATGTTGGGAATGCGGAAAGTGAATACTTTGACCAAAAAAGTGTAAAAAAATGGCATCAAGACGAAGTAGAACTCGCTGGTGAAAAGGGAGTATATAGTGACAATCAAAAAGGCATGGATGGTCCAAAGGTCTACAGTCATAATTACGAAGAATACAATGACCAGAACTATTGGAATGATTCTGTTAGTGCCAACCACAACTACTACGAGAACAATGGTGCAAGAGGAAGAGGCCCCAACCGAGATTTTGCTCATGAGAATTACTGGGGAATTGATGAAAAAACGCCAGCTATAAGAAATAGGGCTATTAGGGGATATAATAACCAGCATGAAGCCAGTAGAGCCTATAATAGCGTAGGCCAAAGAGGAGAGGGCGGTGGAAGTGAACGAGATAAGCAGGGGGTGGACTATACGTATGTATCAAACGGCTATTATTTAAAGGATAACGGCGATTTCGTACTAGCCAGAGGTGGTGAAGATCTTGACGAACGGGATCCAAGAGGTAGAAGAGGCAAAGAAGTAGCTATGGCATATCCCCCATATTTCAGACAGCAAGATGATGGAGTTTACAGGAATGGGCATGAGTATTGGCACGGGGATGGCATTAACAGCATTGAAAACAGGACTAATGCATATAAATACGATTATGACCGGCGTTACATGGATTCGTACGATCACCACGGGCCTCGAGATATTAGCACAAATCAAAACTGGATGCATGGTAGTGAGTATAGCATACAGCGTGAGAAAAATGAGAGCAGTAGCTTGTTTTTGGGGTACAAGGCGCATAAGTACGTCCAGATCTCGAGCCAAACCCGACCAACTGAAAGTAGACTTGGAATTGTGGATCAAGGAAATGTGATAAGTGATAAAAAGACAATGTATTATGGCTCAGGTATGTTTTCAAAAGGAGTTGGTTTCTATACGATGTTGGCGGCCACAGCTGGATTATCAGCAGCAAACCCAGTATATTCGGCAAAAGCATTTGATAGGTTCATTGCATTATTGTCGGTGGTATACTCAAAAGGCGAAAACAAGGCGATTGAGTCAACAGCACTCACAAAGTTTATTAAAGCAATTGGCTTCAGCGTGCTAACCAAGATATTTGGGCAATTTGTCTCGAAGTTATGTTATAACGACGTTGTGGAAAAGCTCAAATCGAAACATTTGGATAATAATGGAGCTATTGCGAATTTTGGGCTGGGTTTTGCAGCGCTGGTGGCTAAACATGTAGGGTCAATAAGCGAGATATTTGTGTATTCTATATTGTTGCTGAGAGAATTCTCGGGGTATTATTTGAGTGGGGTTGTTTGTTTTGTGGTTGCATCGCGGTTGGTATTTAGGTGGCTGTTTTATAAGTCAGTATTTAGCAGTATTACATCAAACGTATTTTCGTTGCAAAAAATGTTCTTTGACACAGACTCCGAACAGCCGATTTTTAAAACAGAAGCTGAGAATGGGGGAGAAAGGGGTCACTTTGGAATGCAAAGGGATGGGAGTACTCTAGACACGATCGGCGGACAGAGAAATCCAAAAGACTATGCGATGTTTAATTACTTGATGACAAAGGCGCCGTTTTGGTATTCAGAATTCGCATATCTGTTGTCGAAATTCAAATTGGAATTCTACCACGGATATGACTACCGAAGGTTGGAGACATATGCTATGACCAAGGTTGGACTGTTGGAGCTTTCGTCATCGTTGTATGATGCGTTTTGTGTAAAGATCCCGCCAACTCTTTTGTCTTTTGGTTTGTTATCTAGCAAAACCGGGGTTATGGACAAAAGAAAAGTTGTGGATTATAAAAAACCGCATACATTCAGGTCGAGCATTTATATGCTGCTACTGATTGATTCCCTTCTGCCAATTACAAAGGACATTACGAATTTATTGATTAAGCCTTAGGGGATTAGATTTTCAGCGCTTATTGGAAGGGAAAGGAGGCGGAGAAGAGGTGAATGAGAATCGAATATAAGATATACTGGGCTACAATAACTTGTTACTTTTTGTCACGTTAATTTTTTAGACTTTAGCTCATCTGGCTGTATTTGAGCAAATAAGAATTAAATAATAGTGCTTTTTTTTACAAATAGTTAGGATAGGAGAAAGTAAGAGATAGATTGTAATTGTAATACAATATACTTAATGCTACTGCATTGGCAAATTTGTGATAGCTTGAATCGCACAAAATTGTGTATCATTAACTATTAGTTGCTCAATATCATTTACGTATTAAAAAGTTCATATTAATCCGTTTATTTTTGAGTAAAAAAAAAGCAAGTTGAGTCTAGATAGAATCTGGGATTCTACACAACAAATAAATAAGCCTATTAACAAAGCACATAACTATATCTGCAGCCACTTCTGGATCAATTGTTGTATCAATGAAGGGGTTGTGCTTATTTGATCATTAGCATTCTCGGAATAACGATTGGCCCTTTTAGTTACCCATAAACGTACTCACCCTTAACCTCCTTCAAAAGAAAACTTGTATTTGAAAGATAACCAATAGAATACTGATACATTATTCCACTACTCTACCAATATCTCGTAAGTACACACCCACTCAACTGATATTTAATTAGAGCCATCCCGATGAACGGAATATTGAAAATATTGCGAGTGTTTTGTTTTGGAAGCTTAGGCTTAATCTGGAAAAGATGAGGTAGTGGTTTTCATCTAATAGCGGTATATTTTTATGTTACCATAGGGAATTTTCTCGGTTGTACCGGCATCTTTAGATGAATGTTACATAAACCCCAGTATATTAACTGAGATTTGAATAGATTCGAGATTATATTGAATTGAGTTTGTTGGGAATAACAAAGTTGAGTTGAGCTTTCATCTTTTTTTCATCTTTTTTTCATCCTGTTTTTGTTTTTGTTAGAAGATATGTGTTTGTTTTTTTGTTCCCAATTCAAAATATCAACTATTTTCAATCAATCAAAGGAGTTGGTCAGAAGTACGGATATATGAAAAGATC